>JAJEJO010000209.1:316009-565286 GCA_020662805.1 Glaucomys volans
TTACTTATTGATTCATTGAACACAAATGGAGTACAGCTATTGTTTCAATGGTTGTACACAAAGTAGAGTCACACCATCTGTGCGTTCATACATGTACACAGGGCAATGGTATCTGTCACACATTCTGTTATTATTTTTACCCCCCACCCGCCCCCACCCCTCCCTTCACTCTATGCTATCTATCCTTCCTCCATTCTTGCCACCCTCCCCCCCCCCATTATGCATCATCATTCATTTATCAGTGAGACCATCCGGCCTTTGGATTTTTGGGATTGGCTGATCTCACTTAGCATAACAGTCTCCAACATCATCCATTTACCTACAAATGCCATAATTTTATTCTTCTTTATGGCTGAGTAATATTCCATTGTGTATATATACCACAGTTTCTTTATCCATTCATCTACTGAAGGGCATCTAGGTTGGTTCCACAATCTAGCTATTTGTGAATTGAGCAGCTATGAACATTGATGTGGCTGCATCACTGTAGCAATCTGATTTTAAGTCCTTTGGGTATAGGCCAAGGAGTGGGATAGCAGGGTCAAATGGTGGATCCATTCCAAGTTTTCTAAGGAATCTCCACACTGCTTTCCAGAGTGGCTGCACCAACTTGCACTCCCACCAGCAATGTATGAGTGTACCCTTTTCCCCACATCCTCGCCAACACCTGTTGTTGCCTGTGTGGTGCTGGGGATTGAACCCAGGGCCTTGTGCTTGTGAGACAGGCACTCTACCAACTGAGCTAAATCCCCAGCCCCTGCCTGTGTTCTTAATAATAGACATTCTAATTGGGGTAAGATGAAATCTTAAGGTGGTTTTGATTTGCATTTCTCTTATAACGAGGGATGTTGAACATTTTTTCATAAATCTGTTGATTGCTTGTAGATCTTCCTCTGTAAAGTGTCTGTTCATTTCCTTGGCCCATTTATTGACTGGGTTATTAGTGTTCTTGGTGTAAAGATTTTTGAGTACTTGGTAGATAAAAAAATTTTTTTAATCAGGTTTTGTGTCATGGTGATAAATGCTTCTCCTTTCTATTGTTATAAAATAATTCATCCATTGGTTTTCTTCTGCTATTTTTTTTTTCTTTTTGCGGTGCTGGGGATTGAACCCAGGGCCTTGTGCTTACGAGGCAAACACTCTACCAACTGAGCTACATCCCCAGCTCTCTTCTGGTATTTTAATTATTTCATTTACAAGGCATTTTGAAATTTTTATTGGGTTAAGGCACAAAGTCCCTGTACATACCCACCTACATGATAAATCCTTTTGGAAATTTTATAAGTTTCTCAAAAGCTTCACTGTGATAAATTCATACAAACATTGTCATTGCCCAGTGATCCCTGTCTCAGTGAACAGCTCTCCCATTGTTTTCATGATATGGAAGCAGCATTCCCCCAAAGTGAATGATGGGAATATGGGAGAAAGAAGCCGCAAAGACTATTATGACCTAGTCTGAGAAGTCACACACAGTTGGCCACATTCTCTTCATTAGAAAAGTCACTAATCTGGCCCACACTCAAGGAGAGGGAAGTAAGGCTTCACATTTTTTTTTTTTTTTTGGAACCAGGGATTGAACTCAGGGATACTCGGCCACTGAGCGACATCCCCAGCCCTATTTTTTGTATTTTATTTAGAGACAGGGCCTCGCTAAGTTGCTGAGGCTAGCTTTGAACTCACGATCCTCCTGACTCAGCCTCCCAAGTCGCTTGGATTACAGGCGTGCGCCACCACGCCCGGCTAGGCTTCACATTTTAAGGGAGGAATTTCAGAGAATTTGCTGGCATATTTTAAAATTTCAGGGAAGCAGGGGAAGGGGGCAATGGATAAACAGGAGCAGTACTGGAAGATTTTGGTTATATACTTTTTAAAAAAAAATCAGAGCATTACACATAATAGTAGGATTCATTCTGACAAAATCATACATGTAAGGAGTTTGATTTCAATCCTCATCTCTCCTCCCTATTCTCCTTCCTCTACTCTACTCTCTTTCCTCTCTTTCGCTCCTTTATTTATTTTTGATTGGTACTTTCTACATATAAAGGTGAAATTCCCTTTGGCACATTTATATATGCATGTAACATGATTTTGTTGGATTCATTCCATATTTCCTCCCCTTTCCCATCCTTCCTCCTCCCATTCTCCATCTCCTACTCCACTGATCTTCCCTATATATTTGATATCCAATCCTCCACACTGCCTTTTTCCTCATATTTTACTTTAGTTTCCAGATATGAGAGAAACCATTTTACTCTTCAT
Source organism: Glaucomys volans (assembly GCA_020662805.1). Taxonomy (NCBI): domain Eukaryota; kingdom Metazoa; phylum Chordata; class Mammalia; order Rodentia; family Sciuridae; genus Glaucomys; species Glaucomys volans. The sequence continues at coordinate 318,269 of JAJEJO010000209.1, forward strand.
TTTGAGTCTGACTTATTTCACTTAGCATGATTGTTCTTCACTTCCATCCATTTACCTGCTAATGCCACTATTTCATTCTTTGTGTACAGAAAACTTTATATTTTTGGAGGGGGCACTGGGGATTGAACTCAGGTGCACTAGAACACTGTGCCACACCCCCAGCCCTCGTTTGCATTTTATTTTATTTTATTTTATTTTATTTTATTTTATTTTTTTATTTATTTTTTTTGAACCGGGGATTGAGCTCAGGGGCACTCGGCCACTGAACCACATCCCCAGCCCTATTTTGTATTTTATTTAGAGACAGGGTCTCACTGAGTTGCTTAGGGCCTCGCTTTTGTTGAGGTTGGCTTTGAACTCACCATCTCCTGCCTCAGACTTTAATACATTTTGAACTATGGATTTGACTGAGTCACAAAACAAATTAATTACATTTCTTTTACAAAGAAACATATTTTAAGTTATTTGGTAAAGAACTAAAGAGAGATGAAGGAACAAAAAGTTGAAGAGGATCTGAATGGGAGAAACTGATTGAAGGGAAACTGACTTTGCCCAGACAGGAAAAAGGGAAGGTAGGTTTGGTGCACACTCTGCTGCGGTGGGGTCATTTAGCATTCTCACTTTCCTGGGCATGGGCTGGTAAGCAGGAGTTTTGGATAATGAATCTGTGGAGGGGAAAAAAAATCCACCCAAATCCTTGCTCAGCCACAGGCTGTGTTCATTGTTTACTTTAAACAACACAGGATGACCCACAGTGCCATTTCGGATGGTGTTTTACTTACAACGTAAGCTTCTCCTTCCTCCAAACCCCTCAGGTTTGACAGCTATTCTTGAACAGTTTGAACAAACTGTCAAATATGCTAGATGATTTAACCTAGTCATTAGTGAGAGATTTAATGTGAACAAAGACGTGGCATGAAACCCAGTAGGTTTATTGTCCCTATAAAAGGATCGTTAAGGTCGAGTGTATTACCGCGTTCAGTACTAACTGTACGGCACGCACCACGCCCTGGTCACTTGACTCTGCAAGGCAAGGAAAGAAAAAAGTTTTACTAACAGAACTAGTCAATTTGTTTAACCTCTCCACGCCTGGAAAACACTACAAGTCTATTTTCAAACCACTCAGATGCAGGTGCTCCTTCTACTGAAGGGTCAGGGAGTCTCGGCAGAGAGCGCACCCTTCGCACCCCACCAGCAGCGAGCAAAGTCCTTCCTGCCGGTCGCTGGGCCCGGGGGTCCGAGCGCGATCTCGGCCACAATGGCAGGAGCTTCCTCTGAAGACCGCGGTGTCTGGGGTGCTAAGGGCACAGCTCCAGGCTGAGCCGGGTCCACCCTGGGCGCCCGGCATCGGACCCGGCCTTGCGGGTCTCTGGCTCCAGGCCGCGTAGTGAGGGGCGAAGAGGGAGGCGAACCCAAGCCGGACACGTCACGGGCATGCGATCAGAGGCCGGCGTAAGTAGGGACAGAGAGGTTGTGCGAACCCCGCACACCCCGGAGCGGTGGGCGGTGAAGGCGGCGGGCCCCGCCCACCCTACTCCAGCCGCTTCCGGCGCCCTCCGGACCCGCCCTTCGTCGTCTCTGCCACATCCTCCGGTGACGTCAGTCAGTGCCGCCATATTGGAAGACCGCCGCCGCCGCCGCCGCCTCCGCCTCCGCCGGGGAGCTTGGGTTGGGTTGGGGCTGCGGCCGCAGGCAGGAAGGCGCTCCTCTCCCGTCCTGCAGACGCCAGGCCCACCCGCTTCACCCCGACCCGTCTCCTCATGATTGCTCCCGGCCCCGCTGCCGACCGACGTCGCCCAAGAGCCGAGATTTAACACGGAAGCCCGGGTCGGGGGCCGCGGTGGGGGGAGGAGGAGGCGGAGGAGGGAGACCGGGTCGGCTCCGCGTCCCTCTCGGGTCGGCGCGCCTCCTCGGCCGGAGCCATGACCTCGCTGACCCAGCGCAGCTCGGGCTTGGTGCAGCGGCGCACCGAGGCCTCCCGCAACGCCGCCGACAAGGAGCGGGCGGCGGGCGGCGGCAGCGGCAGCGGCGAGGACGACGCTCAGAGCCGCCGCGATGAGCAGGACGACGACGACAAGGGCGACTCCAAGGAAACGCGACTGACCCTGATGGAGGAGGTGCTCCTGCTGGGCCTCAAGGACCGAGAGGTGCGGGCGCGGCGGGCAGGGCGGGGGCGGCGGCGCGGGGCCCGGACCCCAGGTGGGCTCCAGGTGGGCGCCGGCTTCGGGCCCGCGCACCTGCCCTCCTCGCTCCCGAGTCCCGCGGCCCGGAGCGCCCAGCCTGCCCCGAGGAGTGTTGAGTTGGCTGCCTTCTGCGCGGCCCGGTGCTTTCCAGATCCTCCTCGCACAGATTGCTTGGATTTTTCCTTCCCCCTTTCACAGTCTCTTTTCATTTCGACACCCCGGCAGTCTGCATTTCTTCCTCGCTTTTTTTTCTGCGTGTTCAGCCTGTGTAGATCCTAGGTTTCAATTCCACCCTGGATATTGCCGGATAGACCGAACACCCAGGACCTCCAGCGCCCCGAACTCTGGGGTTTTGCCGTTTTAGGATCTGGGAGGGATCCACAGATCCGCTTGTCAGGGGATTTGTATTTTTTAAACAAGTTAAGGTATCCCATTTGGTGTTATGAAAAAATCGGAGGAAAAAGTTATTTTTCCCATTAAAGTTCAAAGTTGTCATGAAATTTGGAAAACGACTTTCTAGGTGATCTTGATTTAGGTGAGAGTTTATTTTCAATATTGCTGTTAAAGTTTTGTTGGTTGACTGTTCTCAAGAAAGTTTTGCCATTTTTAAGGAAAGGCGTTTTCGTAAAGTGCTTGAAATGCTAGGCTTGTGATTTGATGAAAGGCCTCAAAGATTTAGGTAGGTTTGAGTTGCCATAGGTATTTGTGTTATGACTTTTGAAAGAGATCATTTCACCCTAATATCCAGAATTGTCACACAGAGAAGTTGAAAAAAAAAAAAACTAAAGTGAACATCTTTGTATATACTCACGTCTAGATTCTATAGAATCACTTTTGTTCTGTTTTTTTTTTTTTTTTTTTTTTTTCACATAGACACCCAGCTACAAAACAGTTTTAAAGCGATCTGTAGACAGACACATGATTGTATATTCTATAAATGATGATTTGTGTAGCCCCGGGAGCTTTTTAATCTTAGTGTGGAAACTAGACAACACCTTTTTAGAATTAGACACAGAAGTTTGTTGTGTTTTGATTTTAAGTTAATTTTTCATTTAGGAAGGTGGGCAAAAAATTTCATCCCATTGAAACAACTTTCTCTTCCTGGTGCCCCAGATTTTATCAGCCATAGATAAGTTGTTTAATGGACTCTTAAGTTAGTAATCTAATGCTCTAAATTTTATCTTAATTGAAGTGTCTAGGGCATCTGCAATATCTTGATTTCTCAGGTATTAATAACAGTCCCTTTGAAAAAAAATTGATGTCTCTTTGGCTGTAAAAGAAGCCCAGTATTTGTTTAATTGCTGAATTGTGAAGATAAAAATAGGCCATATGTAAATTTCCTTTTTTTCTGGGAATGAAAAAACAAGCTAGATATTAGTGTTTAGAAATGTGATTTTAGAAAGTATTCAACTTGACTTTTTTTAGGTTTCACAGTTTGGAAGTTTAGAATCTTGTTAGTAAACTAGTAAACATTTTTCTTTAAAGGCTCCCCCTGCCCCCTACTTTAGAAAATACAAAAAAAGCACAGTGAAGAAAGAATACCTGGTTAATAGTTTATAGTTTTTGATACTTTTCTTTGGATAAAACTCTGTGTAAAACTAAATCGTAAAAAAATACTTAAACAAAACGTAGCTTTAGATGTTGTCATGAAGTGGGAAATTATGAAATTACCTTTTTTTGTCAAGTATGTGTTAACTGTTTAAAACTATTACCATGCTGTTTTTGTGTGATTGGGCTTCACGAAGATAAGCTAAAGAATTTGTTGATGTTAATAGTACTTACACTATTTAGACAATTTAGAGTTCTTTGGGAGGTAATTGAAACTGTCTGTTGTGTTTGTGTCATTAGTCACTATATTTTGCAAGTCATGGCCAAGGTCCACAATAACTAATTCTTCTTGCTGATTGTAACCACATAGGTCCCCCTGCTTTTTGTAGGCAGGTCTGAGGAGTTGGATCTGGGGTTTTGAATTGTCTTAGATTCTGGTTTTAGAGATTGAACCTCTTTTTTTTCCATCACATACTCACATAGTAATATTACCGGTATTTATCCATTCATACTTTTCCTTCTTGGTATGTTCCCCCTCTTCTGTGTCTTATATCATCCTTTTTAGGGGGCAGGGATTGCTGTTTTACCCTGACCTTAGGCATTTATGCTTGTTAATATTACATTTCAACTTATTAAATTTGTTATTAATAAATTATAAACTTTAGTCATATAGATTAGTAAATGCACATTTATTTTAACTTACTAACTTGTAACATTTGAGTACTTTTAAGATATTTGAAACTTTAAATTTAGGCAAGTCGTCATTGTTGGGCATGTTTAAATATGTATATATATACATATGAGTATATATGGTAACCGTGTTTGAAATCAATCATTTTAATAAATTGCTTAATAGTGAAATTAATTTTACTCTGATTTTTAAAAAAACAGGCTTATTAATTTACATATTTTGGTTCTTTAAAAATATTGAACCGGGCTGAGATTGTGGCTCAGTGGTAGAGCGCTGGCCTCACATGTGTGAGGGACTGGGTTTGATCCTCAGCGCAGCATACAAAGAAATGAATTAAAAATGATAAAGGTCCATCAGCAACTAAAAAATATTTTTTATAAAAGTTGGACAACAATAAACCTGCAGAAAAGTGCAAATAAGTGTAGTAAAATTTTACAAACTGAATACTGTTAAACCAGTACCAGAAATAGTATGTGACCAACTCTTCAGAAGCCTCACTTGAATTTCTTTCCAGTTGCTATCATTTCCTTGAGGGTAACCACTTGCTTAACTTTGAAATTCAGGATAGATTAATTTTGCTTGGTTTTTGTACTTTTATTTGTGTCTGGCTTTTGTTCTACATTGGTCTGTCCATGTTGTGTGAAATTGTCATTTGTTTATTCTTACTGTCATACCAATTTACTTTTAACACAATCTACAATATTTTAAAGATTACTTTGACATTCTGAATCAAGTTTCTTCCTTTCTTTTACTGAACAGAAGGTTCAGTTTGCCAATAAACAGATGGTCTGGCTTCACATTGCCTATTGGGGTGAGTCTAAAGTTATGGAGATTGATTTTTTTTTTTTAAGTGCACATTTCAGATTTTTTTTACCAATGATTTTCCTTTCCAGCCTTTATAAAACACAGATGCCTGGACCCCTCAGGGTATTCTGCTGCTCATTCTGAGTGAAGAATCAGTGACATAGGTAACTTCAAAGGCATTGCAAAGATGGCAGTTAGGTTTACACTTGAATTCACCTTCCAGTTAATTAGCAAGATTTCTGTTATCCCTGCCCTTTGCTCCATGCATTTTGAGGGGGAGGGACAGCAAAAGTGGTAGGTATTTTTTCTTTCCCATTCTTTTTTTTTCTGTTAGGTATGAAAGCCAGAGCCTTACACATGCTAGGCAAGTGTTCTACCATGGAGCCATATCCCCAGGCCACCCCCTCCCATTTATTTTTAATTTTAATTTTGTTTTGGTACCAGGGGTTGAGTACAGAGGCAGTAACTACTGAGCCACATTCCCAGCCTTTTTATTTTTTATTTTTATTTACTTATTTTGGCACCAGGGATTGAACCCAGGTGTGCTTTACTACTGAGCCATATCCTCAGCCCTTTTAAAGTTTTTATTTTGATGCAGGATCTCACAACATTGCTGAGGGCCTCACTAAGTTGCTCAGCCTGGCTTTGAACTAGTGATCCTTAGAGTTTCATTTTATTGAGAATTACCTCAAATAATGGGTCATTTTCAGATAACTGTGTATGTGTGTTGGAAAGTGAACCCAGCTCCTCAAATTACTTTTGAATAACTTCGTTGGTGGTAAATCTTAGCCTTTTAAGGTTGGATTTGATTATTTTAAATAGCCAGTCAGAAAGTAGGCCCATGGATTGGAGAAGTGAAGAGAGGCATTGTAGTTGTGGTCCAAAATGTATTGTTTGCTTTATATATTGAGTTCTCTGAGCTTTGGAGTTCTCACGTGAAATGGTTCTGATTGTAGTGTGTGGACATTTGTTTTAATTCTCCACCATGTCTTCCTGGTTCTGTCATTGAGAGTTCCCCATTGAGTGTAGCCCTGTGGTGGCCTCTTGAATCATCTTCCCCTACCCTTTTGTGCTGCAGCCAGACTTGTCCAGTCAAGATGTTTTCTCTGGAAAGAGCAACAGCTCTTTGGAGTTTTTTGGAAATCTTTGCAGGGCAGTGCCCATGTGTGAATCAAGACTGTTCTTTGGCTTTTTAAGCTTCTTTCTTTGTAGTCTATTGGTGCTGTATTTTTCTAGCCTGATTTTCCAGTCACTTCAATTTTGTAAATTCCAACACCTTCAGTAAAGTTCCTTTTTAAGGGTTGCATTTCTAACACTTGTAGACAGAGTTTTAATATAACTGTATTTTGAAAAATAAGTAGACGCTTGAGCTGAATAATAATTAAATTTGAAATTCAATTATTTAAATTTAACTGACTTTCTTGTGGTTTTTACACTGACTCCAAAAATGGGGAATAAATTTTCCATGGTCACCACTTTGAAATACAGTCCTTGTCAAGATGTGTAACTTTGATTTTTAAAAATTCCTTTCCAAGTTTGCAGTTGATGTATGCCATTTCTACATATCAGATCTGTAAATGAAAAATACATTCAACAAATATTCAGAATTTCCTGTTGTATGAAGATGTTTTAGTAATTCAAAAATCTAATAAAGGCTTCTGAAAGGTGTCTTTTCCCTTCTGTCCCCTCATGCCTGTGCTGATGTTTATGGCTTTAGATTTCTCTCATCAAAGGTGGAAAGATTGCAACCTGTTTTAGTAGCATATCATAATATGACAATGTCATTTAGTATATTTTGAAGTTTTTGAGTTTTTAAAATGGAAAACAGGCTCTTTCTTGTTAATCTTTTGATAAACCTGATCTGTAAGAATACAACTAATAGTAAAGTACAGCATATTATCTAAAATTTTTCTGGTAAATATATGTTTATTTTTTGGTATTGGGGATTGAACCCAGGGTCACTCTACCATGGATCTTTATCCCTACCTTTTTTTCTGGAACCAGGGATTGAACTCAGGGACACTCGGCCACTGAACCACATCCCCAGCCCTATTGTGTTTTATTTAGAGACAGGGTCTCACTGAGTTGCTTAGGGCCTCGCTAAGTTGCTGAGGCTGGCTTTAAACTCGAGATCCTCCTGACTCAGCCTCCTGAGTCGCTTGGATTACAGGCGTGCGCCACCACGCCCGGCTTATCCCTACCTTTTATGTTCTTTTAATCATAAAACATTTTGAACTAAAATTATTTTTATGCTTAATAAATTGTATTTGGTTTACATGTTCCTTTAATGGGGAGATTCTTAAATTGTAATCAACAGATGGGGTTTAGAAACTTTGTCAGCCTTCTGTAAATGTGTGTGTGTTTTCCTGGAGAAAGAATATAACTTTTGTTAGGTATTCAAAGCATTTAATGACTCCAAAAGGTTAAAATTGACTAAATAGAACTTCGTTTTAGTTTAAGGTTCTTGTTTTTGGTTTGTCTCATCCTCCTTTTTCTTCCTGAAATTGACTGTAGAAAATTTCAGGTTTCATGGTTATAGTGAGTTGGATTTTTAGTTCTTTAAGATTTACAAATGGCAGTGTGTGGGTGGACATGCCTATAATCCCAGCAATTTAGGAGGCTGAAGCAGGAGGATTGGAAGTTTGAGGTCAGCCTCAGCAATTTAGAGAGGCCTTAATTAGCAAGACCCTGTCTCAGAATAAGAAAATGAACTCTGGCGATGGAACTCAGTGGTAGTCCTGGGTTCAATCTCCAGTACCAAAGAAAAAGATTTGAAATATGAACTCAACATTTCTGTGGCCTCTTCCAGAGTTCTCATCTTACTAAGTGAACTTAGGAGAAGTGTAACTACCACATTTAGGATTCTAACCATTTCCATGTTTATTTAGCTCAGTGTTAGAGCACATTCTCTTTGCCAGGCCCTTTACTCTAGGTACAAATGCTAGGAAGAAAATCTCCTATTTTTAAAGTTTATTTCCTTTCTATATGTCAGAATTCATATAATAAATTACAAAGCTTAATTATGGTGATGTTCAGATTTTTCAGTACTACCTCAGCCTGACATCTATCTACCACTCAGTAAATATTTTAAAGTGAATCATGGAGCTTCAAAAAGGGTAATGTCATTCCTGAAAGAGTGAAACTGTTTCTGGGAATGGTGTTGAAAAAACTTATTCCTATGAAGTTAGATATTTTCTGTGTATGTGTACACACACATGTATTTTCAATATTCATATTCTATATTCAGATATTTCTATAAAACTATTTTATAAAGCATAGATATATATACACAGTATATGAGTCATTGTACAAAATATCCCATTTTTAAAAAATTTTGTAGGGGAATAGGTAATTGAGGGAAAAGTCTAAAAATGCTCTCTAATATAGCAATACTGAAATAAAATTTGAGAAACACTGAAATATGTATATGAGGTTTAGAAATCTATTTATTTTGGTGGTACTGAGGATTGAACCCTGGGGCACTCTACTATTGAGCTTTTCCTGCCCCTTTTTATTTTTTAAGGTCTCACTGAGTTGCCAGGTTGACCTTAGATTTTGCGATAATCCTGCCTCAACCTCCTGAGGAGCTGGGATTATGTGCTCTGCTGTACTAGCTGGAAATATTAATTTTTTTGTGTGGCACACTTTCTGCTGTAAGAAAATCATGCAGAGACCACTACATAATAAATGTACTGACCAAATGTACTGATTATAATAAATCATTTTATGCTGACTAGATAGAAAATTTATGTGCCTCCATTATTCTGTATACTTCTGTAGGACTTTTTAAAGTGTTCTCAACTTGAAATATTGACAATGTGAAGTAGTAGTGATAATATCTAGAGTCCATGCTCTTGGGAATGAGGTATGACTGATCGAAGTTATTGGCAGGTTTCTCATTCTCCTTGAGGTGAATTCTACATTCTTGTGAAATTGGAAGAATAAGGTCTATAATCTTCTAAGAATTTCTAATCTTTTAAGGAGTAGACATGATATATATCAAATGCTTAGCATCTGAGAGTGCTTCAGATGTCTTAAGATAAGTGTGTAAATGAGCTGAGAAAAGGCCAGTGAGCATTACGTTGATGGAATAGGTAGCAGAAGGTAACCTGTCAATGACTCTGAGCAGGAGTTGACAGAGCCAAAGGAAAGCCAGAAGAGTTGGGTTGTTGAAGCTAGGGGAATGTCAGCAGCAGTGAATGTGGAGGAGTTAAATGAAACCTTTTCTTGAGAATTTTATCATGTTGCCCTGACTAGGAAGTAAAGGGAGATTTCCTTTTTGACTGTACTTTGAGTTTGGCATGAATGGAAAGAAGGTAGGCAGGATTGGTCTTTAATCTCCTGTGTGTGATGGGCAAACTAACAGAGGTGCTGGTGTATATGCAAAAGCTTTAAGATATTTAGGAAGGCAGGAGTTGTGAAGAAAGGTCTTAAGGTAAGGTAATGGGTAGAAGTATTAGCTGTAGTCAGGGCAGTTTTCTTTTGGTAACCAGACAAAGGAACATGTATGGGTTAAGATTGAGTTTAGTGGGTTGATTTATTGCTTCTGTGAAGTAATCTGCACATGAGCTGAGTTCGGGGATTGGAGAGAATGGAATTTTGAAATAGCTGCAGTGGAGAGTAGTGAGAACTTTGACCAGGGGAAGCATCACATAGATTTGTCAGGTTGTTGAGGGGTTGATTTAAGTTGGAGACAGTAGAAGTCCTAGTGATCCTGAGGCCTGGTTATTACTTTTGTGGAGGAATACATTCTGAGTTGCAGATTGCTTAAAAAGGAACTTTTGAAGCATAATCATAACTTGGGTTACTATCAGTAACATGGGTAAAGGTGTTTTTTAACAGAATTACATAATACATGACTATATATGAATATATGTTTTTATATTCTTGCCTTTCTAAAAGTTAGCATTTTGCACCTTGCTTTTTATATGTTATAGTCTGAAGATTATTCTTTATATTATATAGTGTTTTTTTTTTTTTTTTCTTCCTGTTATTTGGTACTGTGCCTTGAACCTAGGGACGTTTGCCACTGAGCTACATTCCCAGCTTTTTTTTTTTTTTAAAGTAGGGTCTCACTAAGTTGCTGAGGCTGACCTCAAACTTGTGATCCTCCTGCCTGAGCCTGCTGAGTCACTGGTATTACAGTTTTGTGCCACTGTGCCTGGCTATATAGAGATCTTTTCTGGCTCCATATAATTCCATTATGTGGATGTATTTTAGTATGTTCATCCACTATAATGATGTATGGATCCCATTTTGTTTTTCCTAATGGCTATCAGATTGTCTCAACATTACTGATTAAAATGGCTAGGTCACATTGATTTGAGATGACATGTTTATCATGTATTTTATTTCAGTAAAATACATGGGTCTGTTTCTGAACTTTCTTTTTTTGGTCTGTTTATTTCTGTGCCAGTCAGTATCACAGCATTTGAATTCTAAAGACTTCTGAATCTTTCAGTTATCTCCTAGGACAGCTTCCACTTTGGTCTGTTCATATTGCTTTTTACCCCCCTCAAGTTTTCCTGGCTATATTCTTTCCTTTACTTACTTTATTTATTTTTTTTTTTTAGGTTAGTATCTTTTTTTTTTTTTTTTTTAAAATAGCTCCTGGGGGAAAACATCTGTTGGTATTTTTATTGGGATCATGATAAATTCATGTTAGTTTAAGGAGAACTGATAACTTCATAATATTGAGTCTATATCCAAGAATGAGAAATATTTTCATGATCCAAGTCTATTTTTAAGTCTTTCAAAAGAGTTTTAATGTCTTCTTTAGCTAGGTTTTGCCTAGGTACTTGTTTTGTTGCTATTTTTAAATGAAGTCTTTTCAACTGTATTTTAATTTTTTACATGCTAACCATTTGTATTTTGTGTATGACTGCTGGTGATATCAATTAGTTTTATAATCCTGACATTTTATCTCATAGTCATTTTTTCATTTTTTCTAGATTCTCAATTACATCATGTGCAAATGTACATAGGTTTTCCAGTTATGTATTTGCTTTTTCTTATATAGCCTTTAAATCTGCATTTAAGTGCTCCTCTTCATTCTCTTGATCAGTTTTTTTTTACCAAGAACTTTTTTCACTCTTTATCCTTTTGAAATAAAGTTAATGTAGGGTTTTTAGAAGTGACTTAATTCAAGTCGTTACCTTTTTTTTTTTTTTTGGTAATAGCTTTGAAATATAGTTCACATTCATACAGTTCACCCATTTTAAAGTGTGTAATTCAAAATTTTTTAGTGTCTTAATAAAGTTCTGCATCCATCACCACCATCAATGAAACTTTCTTTTATTTTAGTCATTACTTTCTTATCATCATTCCCCTTCAACCATTAGGTTATTTTTTATATATATATATATATATACACATATATATATGTATATATAAACATAATTGCTTAAAAACAAGACACATGTTAAATAGTTTCTGTGAATGAGAAATCTGGGTGGTACTTAACTAATTGCAGTTAAGTGGTTGGTCAGAGCTAGTCTGATCTGAATTCTCAACTGCAGGAGGATTCAATTTTCTGTAGGTTGTTTGAGAGCCATCATTCCTTTCCTCATATGGGGCAGCTCCAAACATTGGCACCTAGCAGAGTGAGGAGAGAGACTCAAGATGGGAGCCACAGTCTCTTGTAACCTACTGTCTGAAATGACATACAATCATATTTGCTGTATTCTATTTATTAGAGTTAAGTTCCCAAGCTCACACTGAGGAAGTGATTATCTGTGTACTTGAATACCAGGAGTCAGGGATCATTTGGGGCTATTTTAGAGACTATCTACATACAAAGGTAGGATAACTTCCTTTTTCTAGAAATCTCTCTTTGTTTTTAGCTTTGTATCTATATTTTTTGGTGCTGGGGATTGAACCTAGGGTCACTTAACCACTGAGCCATATCACCAGCCCTTTTTAACATTTTTTAAAATTTGAGACAGAGTCTCACTAAGTTGCTTTAGGGCCTCACTAAGTTGTTGAGGCTGGCCTTGAACTTGAAATCCTCCTGTCTCAGTCTCCTGAGTTGCTGAGATTACAGACATGCAACACTGTGCCTGGCTTCTATATTCCTTTTGATGACAAGTTGTATTCTGAAGGCCTCATTACTTACCTTGGCATACTGGGATGAATAGTCTTTAGAAAACAATCCATGGAGTTCTCCAGATTTCTGTGTAGTCCAGAATCCATAAGCATGAGAGTCTAACTTGGGATTTTAAAATCTAAATGTAGTATACAGTTGTCACTCCTGTAACTGCCAACAATGTGGAATAGATGTTCCCAAGTTTTCTTGCAGTTTCACATTTGAAAGCTCAGTGTCAATTGCAGACTTGAATTTTTTTTTTTTGGTTTGGGGGATTGAATTCAGCGGCACTCAACCACTGAACCTCATCGCAGCCCTATTTTGTATTTTGTTTATGGACAAGGTCTCACCAAGTTGCTAAGCACCTTGCTTTTGCTGAGGCTGGCTTTGAACTATGGATCCTCCTGCCTCAGCCTCCCAATCTGCTGGGATTACAGGCATGCACCTGTCCAGACTTGAAATTTTAAAAAATATTTTTAGTTGTAGATGGACGCAGTACAGTTATTTATTTATGTGTGTATGTGTATGTATGTGGTGCTGAGGATAGAATCTATTGCCTCAGTATGTGCTAGGCAAGTGCTTTACCACTGAGCCACAACCCCATCCCCAGACTCAAATTTTTTATCTTCTAGGTCATATACAACATTGCCTAGTACCAATTTCTAGGTACCCCTTTAGAAATGCTTATCTATCCAGAGCATTTAAACTTTGTTCCTCAGACAGTTTTTTACATGCTATTCATCAGTTTTTAACATACTCTAGTTGACTTACAAGTAACTTTTAAAAGGAATTAAAATAGATCGTATTTGCTGTTTTGTGCAAAGCCATACTCTTGGTTCATTAGGTTTTTTTTTTTACTTGGTGTATTAAAATTTATAAAGGATGTTGATCTGAAGTTTTTTTTCCCCCTTGATGTGTCTTTTTTTTTTTTTTTATACATATAATATTTTTGTTTTAGTTGTAGGTGGACACAGTACCTTTATTTTTATGTGGTGTTGGGGTTCAAACCCAAGCCTCTCGCTTGCTAGGTAAGTGCTCTACCACTGAATTACAACCCCAGCTCTTGGTAAATTCTTAATTGATAGAATCATATTAGTGGAATGCTTAAAGTCTGTCTTACTGTATACTGCCTCTCACCTTTTGTGTTAAATACAAAATTACAGTTATACTGTTTACTTTTTTGGTCATATCCATTTGAGGCCTATGTGTGTGGTTGTGCTAGAGAGTTACAAGATGCACCTTTATTTTATTATACTCTTCTTCAAATTAATATTAATCTTTCTGGTGAAATATCAATTTTGTTCTAGGAAACTTCATTTACTCCTCTTTCCTGTATGGAATTATTGTTGGAAATGTTACAGCTTTTTAAGTTGTAATCCTAATAATGCTGTTCTATGAAATCATCTACTTTTAAATCAGGTTTTTTTTTTTTTTTTTTTGTGGTACTGGGGATTGAACCCAGGGGCACCTAACCACTGAGCAACATCCCCAACATCCCCAGCCCTTTTTTATATATATATATATATTTTTTGAACCGGGGATTGAACTCAGGGACACTCGGCCACTGAGCCACATCCCCAGCCCTATTTTGTATTTTATTTAGAGACAGGGTCTCACTGAGTTGCTTGGGGCCTCACTAAGTTGCTGAGGCTGGCTTTGAACTCGCGATCCTCCTGTCTCAGCCTCCCAAGTCGCTTGGATTACAGGCGTGCGCCACCATGCCCGGCAAATCTTTTTTTTATATTTTATTTAGAGGTAGGGTCTCACTGAGTTGCTTAGTGCCTCATTTTTGTTGAGTCTGACTTTGAACCCAAGATCCTCCTGCCTCAGTCTCCCAAGCTGCTGGGATTACAGGTATGCACCACCATGCCTGGCTTAAATCAATTTTAAAAGGCCAATGTTTACCTTTATTCCCTTGAATTTGTACAAAATGGCCTGTAACTTCTGTATCCGCAATTACAGTTCCAGTGCCCACATCACTGATCCAGTGTACCAAGTTCAGGTTCTTGAGTAATTTGCCCATCGTGGTGCAGTTAGATGTGTCAGGCACAATCACCTCTTTCTGTAGTTGGGGCATTGTTAGCACAGCTTTTGGATTGGGTTTGGTAGTAAACCCTGCGTTTTGGTAATGTGTTATTTTCTTTTGTTGGGGAAAGTCTGTTTAGGAAGTCAATTCCAGAACATTGATTATATTAGAATTCAACTCTATATTGAAATATTGTGTGGAAGATACAGTGTTGTGTTTTAGTGGTTTCATATTGAAATATTTTGTACATGAAAGCTATGTTGTGTACTTTGTATATATTTATCACTAGTAATTAAAAACTTATTTAATACATGTTTTGTAAAAGGCTTAGTTCAGAAGTTATACACTAGTTTGTAAGTATATTTTGTTTGGTCTGCGTGGTGGTAAAACTTGATAGTTAAACCATTTCAAAGATGGGGCATTTTATGCAAAAGACATTTATTCTTGAAAAATTAAAAGATATGGCAAGAGTGTGCTTATATATGTGGCAGCAGGTTTTTTTTTTTTTTTGGTTTTGGAACCAGGGACTGAACCCAGGGATGCTTAACATCCCCAGTCCTTTATTTATTTTTTGAGACAGGGTCTCACTAAGTTGCTGATGCTGGCTTTGAATTTGTGATCCTCCTGCCTCAGCCTCCTGAGCTAGGATTGTAGGCATGAGTCACTGCACCATGCCAGCAGTTGTTTTGAACTGAGTTGTTTTTCCTGCATTTGGTAGGGAGGACATTCTCATTTGTAACAGTCTACACCTGGCTTCTTCACTCATTTATGTTCTTTCTTTGTACATTCTAAGCATTTGAGTTTGCATTTCCCACCCCTTATTCCATTCTAGTTGTATATTTGTCCTTATTTAAAAATTATGGTTTGCCAGGAGTTGCTTTATAAATACTAGAAAAGAAAACTAGTCTTGGAAATTTAATTGCATTGCAGAGTGGGGGATTACTTTCAATTGCCAGGTGTTATTCAAAGTCTGGGCTCTTGAGCTCTGTTCTTTATTACCTCCCAGTTATGTTTCAATTTGCCCTTAGGTATTTTCATTGGAAGTTTTTACTGTTTCTAATATTTTACCTTTATCACTATTATTCCTACTGTTAATTATTACCTTATATGCCTGAACAACCATAGTCTTTTCCTGTCTTCTTGCCTTCACTTTTCTTCCTTTCATCTATAAACTCTAAAGTAAAAATAATTATAACCACCAGACATTTCTACTGCTAACACTTCTTAACTTAAAAAAGGGGAACATTTTATACACACACACACACACACACACACATATAATTTGATAATGTAATTCTCATTTTTGCACTAATCTGTGCCAGGATTTTAAAAACTGATTTTCATAGAATTATTCTGCAAGCTGTTAAATACATACCCAAAATAAGTGTTCCAAGGTCAAGAAAGTTTAGGAAATACTGAACTTACCTGTTTTTGTTTGCTTTTAGATTATTTCTTTGTTTCACTATGATAAATGATGAGGTCAGTGTATCTGTACATAAGTTTCTGTCAACAGTATTTCCTAAAGTTCATCTATAAGAATTATGTTAAAGGATATGAACATTTTAAAAAGAGTTTCAAAATAAATACATACAAACCTCCTGTATGTGTGTGTATATATATATATATAATTTTAAATTAAGATTATATTTTTATATACTATTTCTAGTTCTCATGTAAAAATATATATGTACATATATTATAAGCATTTTTCCATGTTGCAAGTATTTTTATAACACATTAAGGAAAAATCTCACAGTTGGGTGGTGGTACATGCCTGTAATCCTAGCAGCTCAGGAGGCTGAGGCAGGATTGCGTGTTCAAAGTCAGCTTCAGCAACTTAGTGAGACCCTAAGCAACTAAATAAAATATAAAAAGGGCTGGGGATGGGGCTTAGTGGTGAAGCACCTCTGAGTTTAATCTCCAGTACCAAAAAAAAAAAAAAAAAAGAAAGAAAGAAAATGAAAAATCTTGCAGCACATCCAAATATATCCCTCTTATGACATTTACACATTATGTATTATATTTTAATAAAATTTTGAGTGGCTAATCTTTTGAATTGATTCTTTTTTTTTGGTACTGGGATTGAATCCAGGGATACTCGACCATTGGGCCACATCCCCAGCCCTATTTTGTATTTTATTTAGAGACAGGGTCTCACTGAGTCGCTTAGGGCCTCGCTAAGTTGCTGAGGTTGGCTTTGAACTCAAGATCCTCCTGCCTCAGCCTCCCGAGTTGCTGGGATTACAGGCGTGCGCCACCACGCCCGGCTTAGAAATAATATTTTTAGAAGTTGATGAAATATATGTTATTAAGGTTAGCAGAAGATAAAAGATTAAAGAATTCCTCAGTACTTTGTAAGGTCAAAGCTGGTGCTCTTGCTCTAAATTGCTTTATGTAGTTCCTGTGTCAACTGGTGGTTGGTATTGTATTGTCAAAAACCTTGCAAGTTTAGGCATTACGTCATGATCAAATTCATTTGACTCTCCCAGTCTATCTATTGCTCTCTCCCTTTATTGCCATCTGATCAGTCCTTTTTTTTTTTTTGGTTATTTTTAACTTCCCCTTTTAAATCCCTTCTCTTCTTTAATTCTTGATTATGCCTTTATGATATAGATTTTAGCAGATGGTCATCAAAATAGTATTCTGTGGCTCGTTTATATCTTTATTGACTTGTTTTCTTTTTTCTTTTGGGAATTGAACCCAGGGAATTCTGTCACTGAGCTACATCCTCAGTCCTTTTTATTTCTTGAGACAGGGCCTCATTAAGTTGCTGAGGCTGGCCTCAAACTTGTGATCCTCCTGCCTCAACCTCCCAAGTCTCTGGGATTACAGACATGCATTACTATGCCTGGCTTCACTTATGTTTGGAATAGTCCTGGATTCCCAGAGTCTGGTACAGAATTGTCCTTCATCTACATTCCAACATAAATTGCTCAGAACCATTCACTGAGTATAAATCTCTAAAGTCTGTTAATAAAGACCTTGTTTTGCTAACATCTCTGGATTGCTGATACCGTGAGATCAGTTGAGACTGAGATATATTTAGTCCTCTACTATCAAATGTAAACTTCTTAATTCTGTTCAGCCTGGACTTTCAGGCTGCAGAGCTTTCCACACCATTCTTGCTTCATGAGTTGTACTCTGTTGTTTGAAGAACTTAAACTTTAGGAACTCCATGCGTGTGTCTAGGCCAGTCAGAGTCATATGTCTGTAACTACTTTCATGTAGAATCTATTCCCAGGCTTCATACAGCTGTAATTGTCATGCATTTTACTTAATCTCTGTATTATTGGTTTTATTAACCACTTGCTAAATCTCTGGTAATCTTAATTTGATCAGATCATTCACATTTACCATGTTTAAAAGGATTCCCTCAAATCTAGTCTTCCCTGTCTACCTCCCATTTAAATTGGTCTCTAAAGTAACCCCCAAACTTATGATTTTGTTTATCACCTTGTGGTTCCCTTAAATTCTCATTTTCCCAAAGCCCTCATTCTTAGGAGTGGTAACTTTTTGAGGCCTTTAAGTTTTGTATCAATAATGAAGATTCATGGGCCATAGGCTGACCACTCTGACCTTACAAAGTACCAGGACTGACTTTTTTTTTTTTTTTTTTTAATATTTTTTAGTTGTTGATGGACACAATATCTTTATTTTATTTCTTTACTTTTATGTGGTGCTAAAGATCAAATCCAGAGATTTGCACATGCCAGGCAAGCACTCTGTCACTGAGCCACAACTCCAGCCCCTCCAGGACTGATGCAGATGCAGCTGGGTGCCAGATGCAGCCAGATGCAGCTGGGTTTGGTGGTGCATGCCTGTAATCCCAGTGACTCAGGAGGTTGAGGCAGGAGAATTTTAAGTTCAGGACCAGCCTGTGCAATTTAGCAAGACCCTGTCTGAAGATTAAAAAAAAAAAGATCTGGGAATGTAGCTCAGTGGTAATCCCCTGCCCCTGTTCAATCTCTAGCCCTCTCTCCCCCAAAAATGTGCCAGATATGATGGTCCAGGCCTCCTTAATCCTGGGGGAATCCTAATCCTGACTGTTCACTCTTCTGTAATTTGGTTGGCATGTTCTTCCCTCTTACCAAAATTATTTGTTACCCACTTGGAGCTTTAGCTATAGAACCAGCTGTAGCTTCCACTTCCTCATGGGAACTGGGACTCTTAGGTTGATAGCTGTAAACCCTGCTGGCAGAGGTCTTGGCTTTATAATTTGCACAACCCCTGTTATTTGCTTTTGAAGAGTGTCCTGGTGTGATGCCTGATTGACCGGTATTCCCTGATGCTTGGATGTTGTGTGTGCATACACACACACACACACACACACACACACACTTTAGTAATTTTATTTGTAGATGGACATAATACTTTCATTTATTTTATTTTTATGTGGTGCTGAGGATTGAACCCAGTGCCTTACAAGTGCTAGGCAAGTGCTCTACCACTGAGCTGTAACCCCAGCCCCAATCTAATATTTTTAACTGTTACTCAGAACTGTAGGCACATAGCCATCCTTTCCATTCATGGGCTCATGCATGTCTTTTTCTGATGTATTCCAAAATTAACCTTGTGTTTTTATCTTAGCGCAACAAATAAATGATGTTCTAATTCTCTTTGAAGCCAAATTGGCTAGATTGTTTTTCCTGAACTCCTTAACGTGCTCATACACTACTAATAAAACAGTAGTCTGAGGTTAACTGAATGTTTCCTGGAACTTGTGATCAGTAAGAGTCTAAATACACAGCTCAGTAGAGGATGAATTATATTTCTAAGTCTTTGACCAAAGTTGTTTTACCTGTATGTAAGATATATGGTGAAAAGCCAAAAGGCCATGGAAACTCTAGATTAATAGTGTATATTGTATTTTTTCAATATTTTATTGTGGAAAGATAATGAAAGGTAAAAGACAATAAAATGACTGGCTAAAAGTATTTCTGATTCTTAATTCAAGGTAAATCAATTTTCCTTTTTTTTTTTTTTAAAAAAATAGGGTTACACATCATTTTGGAATGACTGTATATCATCTGGATTACGTGGCTGTATGTTAATTGAATTAGCATTGAGAGGAAGGTTGCAACTAGAGGCTTGTGGAATGAGACGTAAAAGTCTTTTAACAAGAAAGGTAAGAGGATTGCTAACTAACACCCTTTTTAAGGAATTTCTGCTTAAAACAATGTTTCTACTAACAGCTTTCAGAAATTAAAGTGCTCTAAATATTAACCTTATTGGATTACATTCCTTATCCTGTTTGTATTCTTGGTTTCCTGGTTCTTTCATGTATCAATGAATAATGCCATTCATTGTTAGGATCAGTGACCACTGCTATTTACATATTTAGATAGATGTCCAAGTTTATTTGCTGCTTTTGAAAGCTATGATTTTGAAAAACTTGACATATCTTTAAAAAGTTCAAAAGGGTTACTAGGCAAGTTACCCATTGGCTATTGATCTTTTTATTAGACCTTGAGTACTTTTCAGATCTTAGTCTTCTCCACTGTGAAGGTTTGAGTAAGTATTTCTATGATGTAGTTAAATAAAGATCATATTGGCTTATTTTTGGCATTTTAAACTTTAACCTCAATCTCAAATATTCAAGACTTTCTCCTCCAACATCTTATTGTGTTTCTTAGGAGCGTGGTATTTTAAAACTATTTTTTCTTTAATATAGTGTTTTAATAAATTAAAAAGTTTTAGGTTAGAACTGAACATTTTTGGATATGCTGTAGAAAATAATTATCTTGTAGGAAAGAAAACCATTAATGCATTTGTGAATTATATTATGAGTTGTATGCAAAAAGTAAACTTTGCTCATCAGGGGATGTAGTTCAGTGGTGAAATGCTTCCTGGATATGAATGAGGCCTAGGGTTTTGTCCTTGGTATAGTGAGGGAGGGAAGGAAACATAGTATATTATGAAATATTATGCATGGGATTAAATCTAGTCTAACCTTATAAAATCAAGTAGGTGAGCTGGTGGGAGAGAGTTTTTAAAACAATTACTGCTTTAGAAAACTGCATCATAAAGTAGGCTTTAATTTTTATTTTATGTTATTATGCAACCATAGTGATTTATGGAGAAAAACAGCCTTAGAAAGTTGTCATTATAGTTATCAATGAAATATATACAGAGGGTTATTACAAACTGTAGTAATTTTAAATTAATTTTACAGTCTTTACCTTAAGTAAAAAGAATGTGATACTGGTTCTTTTTGTAGTAACCAGCTTTGTGTTTATGAACAATATCAATTGATTAATCGTTCTTTTGTTTATTCATCTATATGGTCAGTGACTTAAGTATACCTTGCACTGTTCTAAACCCTGGAATTTAGAGGTGACCAAGAGAAACATGTTCTGAGCTTGCTTGGACTTAATTATTTCAGCCTCCTAGTTTGAGTGATCTTAACTAGGTAGTTAATAAAATACTCCATATGATTTAATTTGCTAATTTAAAACCAATTACTGAGCTGTATGTGGTGGCATACACCTGTAGTCCCAGTAGCTTGCAAGGCCAGGCAGGATGATCACTTGAGTCCAGTTTGAGACTAGTCTGGGCAACATGGTGATTCCACATCTAAAAAAGGAAAAGAGAGAGAGAAATTCCGATTTTTATTAAGATAATACATATATAATAGTTATAAAACCAAATTTTATATCAAAATATAGTAATCTTCTGCCTCCCTTTCCTTATTTTTTTTAGTTTATTTTTAATTTTTATTTTTTGGTAGTACTGGGGATTGAACTCAAGGCCTCATACATCTAGGCAAATGCTCCGCCACTGAATTACTTCCCCAGTCCTCATTTAATCGTTCTTTAGTTCTGATCTAAGAGACAGTCATTTTCAGTCTTTGTGTCCTGGGTCTACCTTAACAAATGATCACAAACTTGGTGACATAAAACAACAGATTTATTCCCTTACGGTTCTGGAGGCCACAGGTTTGAAATCTAGGTGTGCTATGTTCTCTTTGAAGGTTCTAAGGAAGAATCTTTTCCTTGCTTTTCCGTCCAGTTCCTTAACTTCTGTCCATATCTGCTTCTGTTCTGTGTTTATACCACCTTCCCCTCTTGTTATCAGAAAGACAAATTTGTCATCAAATTTAGGGCCCATCTTGAGATATTTAACCTAATTTCATTTGCAAAGACCCTCTTCCCAAATAGGTTCCAGGGTTTAGGGCATGGATACTTTTGGGGAGTCGTCATTCAACTCACTATCATTCTTTTAGTTATTATTCCTTGGCTTTTCACATAAGCTTATAATGCCACTTGTATTTATGTAAGTTTTTAATGCCATCTCTTGATATATCAGTATGAGAAACTTTATTTTATTTGACTAGGTGAGTGAACATTTAATTGTCTTTATGTACTACCTTCTCACATTCCCTCAATCTTTCTAGTTGAGATGTGTCATAAATTTTTGGTGGGACACTGTATTATAATTATGTTCATACAATTCTCTGGGGAGATTCCCTATGATATTTTCCTTTCTTGTATAATTTTTTAAAAGTATAATTTTATTTGTTTTTTTGTGTGATGCTGAGGATTAAACCTAGTGCCTCACATGTGCTAGGCAAGTGCTTTACCACTGAGCTGCAACCCCAGCCCCTGAAAATGTGTTTTTCTTGATGTGGGTAATTTAATTCATTTGCATGGGTTTTTTTCAATCTGGATGTATATGTTTTGGTTTTGAAAATAACTCTATTTCTGCTTTCTAACCCTTCTGTTGAGTTTCTTTTTTTGGTACTGGGGATTGAACCCAGGGGCACTCCACCACTGAGCCACATCCCCAGCCCTATTTTGTATTTTGTTTAGAGACAGGGTCTCACTGAGTTGTTTAGGGCCTCGATAAATTGCTGAGGCTGGCTTTGAACTCAAGATCCTCGTGCCTCAGCCTCCCAAGTGCTGGGATTACAGGCGTGTGCCACCACGCCCAGCTCGTTGAGTTTTTCAGTATGGTTTTCGTGTTGATTTTTAAGAGTTCTTGTTTTTTGCAGAAGTTTGTTTTGAATGTACTATCTTCTTTTATCTCTGAGGATATTATGGCACTTTTGAAACATTGTTTTACCTATATAATCTCTGCTTCTTTAAAGTTACTATCTTCTCTCTCTTTTGGTCTCTTCCATGTTGAAGAGTTTCCTTTAAATATCATCCTTGATTTTTTTTTTTTATATCTAGAAATAACCCTTCTTCTCCCATTAAAGCCAAATAAACTACTGCAAAGAATGTTTGAATAGAGTATATTTATTTGTGAGCCACAGCTATTACTGAATTGTTTTTTTGGGGGGTGGGGTTGGGTGGTGGATACTGGGGATTGAATTCAGGGGCATTCAACCACTGAGCTACATTCCCAGCCCTATTTTGTATTTTATTTAGAAACAAGGTTGCTTAGTGCCTCACTTTTGCTGAGACTGGCTTTGAACTCTGGATCTTCCTGCCTCAGCCTCCCAAACTGCTGGGATTACAGGTGTGCGTCACTGTACCTGGCCTTTTACTGAATTTTGTAAGGAGTTTAGAACTTAGTCTGTGAGTCTTAGAAGTTTCAAGTAGGAGCAGTGGAATGTCATGATAAGATTTGCCTTCTAGAGAGAGCAGTGAGGAGAATACTTGTTCAAGGACACTAGTAGAATTAAATTAATCCAAGTGAAAGCCAACCAGAGTAGGTAGACTTTCAGAATAATGGGGAGGTGGGCAGAATTTCATAAAAAAAGATAATTCACTTTTACCTAGTTGAAGGTGACTTGATAGTAGACCTGACTCAAAGGTGGGCATTGAGGCCTAGCACTGGAGGTAAGGAGTAAGTAGTAAGTAACAAATGGTGTCATGTAGATATATGATGTTTTCTCCTGGGGTCTCCTATTTTCTTTGTTTTCTCTCATGTTTCAGTAAAAACATGGTCTAGAACAGTACTGATCAGTGGAGTTTTCTTCAATTGTGAAAATGTTCTGTATCTGTATTTTCAGTATGGTAGTCACAAGTCACGTGTTTATGAGCCAAACACTAGAGTAGTTGAAATCTGGTTAGTGTAAGTTGAATTATGCTGTAAATAAAGATATGCTGGATTTTTGAAGACTTTTAGTAGGGGAAATAAAGAATATTAACTTAATATTAACTTGTAATTTTTAGTTATTGCATGTTAATATTTGAGTTATATTGGATTAAATAAAATAATCCATTCTACCTTTTTTCATTTTAAAAATATACTAGAAAATGTGCGAATAAATTTGCAGTTTACATTATGGTTTTTATATTTCTGTTGATAATGCTGTCTCAGAAAGAGATATTGTATATATTTTTGATTCTTTCATAAAATAGAATAAAAAGGTAAAGAACACTTCTGAGGAAAAATTTGAGAGGATGGTTGTTACATTTTGAAAGTAATATTGTTGAATTTCATAACCTCTCATTAGCTAGAATAAGATAATATAACATTCAATGTTGACATTACAGAATTTCAACTAGGATATTTGTTGCTTAGCTAACAACTCGAATGAAGAATGTAGGAATGTAGTATTTGGCTAAAGCCATAAATCAGGCTTTAGCCACAAAGCACTCTTCCCTCTGGCTTTTCTCATTCTTTTTTTTTTTTTCTTCTTCGTACCAAGGATTGAACCCAGGGGCACTCCACCACTGAGCCACATCCCCAGCCCTATTTTGTATTTTATTTAGAGACAGGGTCTCACTGAGTTGCTTAGGGCCTCACTAAGTTGCTGAGGCTGGTTTTGAACTCGTGATCCTCCTGCTTCAGCCTCCCAAGTGCTGGGATTACAGGCGTGCGCCACCACACCCGGCTTCTCATTCTTAAGATTGGTTCTGTAGCCCAATATCGGTTTCTAAAAAAATTTATAATACTTAACATTTTCTGGTTTTCTCTTTCTCTTCTCTCTATGTGCCCTCTCTGCATTTAATTATTTTTCCCCCAGAGGCCAATGCTGGGGATTTATTAAAATTTTTATTCTGCTAGTGGTGGCAGTGTTAAAACAAATCTTTCTTATCTTTACAGTTAATCTTTTATTGTGGAAAAAATTCAGAGGAGCCAGGTCTTATTTGATGTTTGCCCCCATTTTGTTAGCCAGTTTAATGATGTTCAGATTTCTTTCTGTATTGATGTGAAATGTCACCTTTATCATATGAGATTCTTTCAAATAATTGAGACTGGTTTTTGAACTAATAATGTTTTATAAATGAATTTCTGGAAGAAATAGCCCAAGAATTATATTAAATATGAATTACCCTAGCATTTTGCTTTACTAGTTATTGCATAATAGCTTCATTTTCATTTGTTTGTATCTAATCTGGTTAGATTAAATACAGGAATTCCTTAACACAGAATTATTTTAAAATCTGCACTTTGATACTGCGTGAACAGTTGGGGCTTTGAGCTTGATGAGTTATTTGCACAGTTGTTGATGTTTTTATTTAATGAATGTGTCAGAAAACAGGAATCAGTGGTTAATTTTATTTATTTATTTAGGATAATTTCTTATTGCTTGTGTTTTAGGTAATTTGTAAGTCTGATGCACCAACAGGGGATGTTCTTCTTGATGAAGCTCTAAAGCATGTTAAGGAGACTCAGCCTCCAGAAACAGTCCAGAACTGGATTGAATTACTTAGTGGTAAGCCACTGTATAAAAATAAAAAATTGAGTTTTGTTTAAAATCTATAAAATTTTAAATTCTTTCGAAAGGAGCCCATAAAAAATAGCAGAATTTGTTAAGTTACTGACGCAGATTTGAAGGTTGTTAATCCTTGAAAGGGAAAAAAGTTTTTTTTTTCTTTTTGAATCAGTTTCATCTTCTTTAACAAAACTGATATATTGATGAGATATGATATTCTTTCTCTTCCAGCTTCCATCATTCTTTATCAGAATTACAGCCCATTTCTTATTCTGTGTAGGCTGGATTAAGCCGTGAAGGTATATTCAGATGCGCCACCCATATACCATCTCTTGATCTTATATCACGTGTACTAATAGTACATTTGGGTTTGATAGCATATTTTAGACTGCCACATGTCCTTTCAAAGTATGTGCATTGTCAAAGGAATTAGTATAAATTAGTTCGTCACACAAGGGGGGAGTTGACATTTAAGATGACTGTTTACTTGTATTTCCTTAACGTTTTGAGTGAATTTTATCTAATAACTGACCTTGGTTCTTAACTTGGGCTACTGTTGTACTGTTCTCACTTAATGGAACATTGAAGAGATGTGAAGTCTTTAAGCTTTTCTCAAAAGTATTTAAATAGAGTTAGGATTTAATTTAAGTAAATGTATACTTTCCATCTAGTGAAAGTACCAAGCTATTGCTTGCTGATTAAAATTTCTTTTGGTAAAATAGAAATAATCTAACATTTACCATTTTAATCGTTTATAAGTATACAGTTCTGTGTCCAGCTTGCTGGTTTTTAAAAAAATTTTTTTAATTGTTGCTGGACCCTTATTTTATTCATTTATTTATATGTGGTGCTAAGAATTGAACCCGGTGCCTCACACATGCTAGGCAAGTGCTCTACCACTGAACCACAAACCCCAGGCCCAGCTTGTTGATTTTTTAAATTTTAAAAATGTTCGGTTGCTTTAGGATAGTATGTGATATTAGTTATTGCAACAATACAGACACAGGTGCTATGAAACTTAAAAGAGACGCTCTCAGAGTGAAAGAATCTTAAAATCCACTTAGAACAATTGTGTATGTCTAATAATTTTGATAATAGATTAGAGTTTAGCAGTATATTTCTTTGAGAATTCTGTAGCTCAGAAAAGACATCATTGAGGACTTCAGTAGTTGAAGGGAGATGTAGACCTTGGATTAGACTTTAAAGAATAAGAAAGAGACACAGAAGGAAGTATACCTGTTTAGAGGGATTAGAGGTATTGGTAAAATTGGTCAATCTTTCCTTACATGCTGAGTCTGTGTTCCTAAGACTATATGCTGTTGCATTTTAACAGAAATGGGTGATCATATGTAAAGAAGAGAGAACGATTAACACAGGTTTGTTGGTTGTTATTACAACCAGAGGCAGAGATGGTACTCAAGAGGCTTTTAATGTAGAAATAAAGAAGGCAATTAGAGAATGTTTTAATAAAGAAACAAAAAGTTTTTTTACCTGGGATGGATGATATACCTATGAATTATACATATATTCATGTTAAAACTATTGGCAACATTTTAAACATATATTTAAATCTCTCTTAAAAATTAATAGAAGTAGCCAGGCATGGTGGCGCATGCCTGTAATCCCAGTGATTTGGGAGGCCGAGGCAGGAGATTCATAAATTCCAACCCAGCCTCAGCAACTTATCGAGGTCCTAAACAACTAAGGAGACCCTGTCTCTAAATAAAATATAAAGAAAGGACCAGGGATGTGGCTCAGTGGTTGAGTGCCCCTGAGTTCAATCCCTGATACCCCCCCCAAATAAAATAAATTAAATTAAAAAATAAATAAGTAAAAATACATATATTTAAAACAGACTTGAAAAAGTTTTTAAGCTACTATTTAAATTTTTTTTTTTTTTTAGTTGTCAGTGGACCTTTATTTTTATTTTATTTATATGTGGTGCTGAGAATCAAACCCAGTTCCTCACACATGCTCGACAAATTCTCTACCACTGAGCTACAACCCCAGCCCTAAACTACTATTTTTAAGAATAAATCCTTAGTACGGGATGAACCCAAGTACTAAGTATAATCGTAAAGCTCTAATATTAAATAAAAAAAAAAAAAAAGAAAATTATTGGCTTTCTGAAACCTTAAGGTATATGTGGTTGATCAGTTTCATCACAAGATGTCACTAGACTGACTGCCAAATGTATGGGGGAAGCTGCTTATAGTTTCGTAATGTGATGTCCAGGAAGATAGGAGTTCTTTGTAGAGAAATTATTTAGGTACCTGTCACTATGTCATTCTCTTCTGGTGTGATTGTTGGGTGGTGGACATAACCTCTTAAGAACTTTCCCTCTCGTACATACATTTCATACTTTCCTTTGAAAAATGAACTAGAAATAAATTCTATACATTTTAAATTTGCAAGTCTTTTCGCGTGTACACCCAGTAATTTAGGGACTGGTCACAGTAACATCATTTAGTCTAGTAATTCAAGGACTACTCATTTATCAAGCATTTATTATAAAATTTTAAAAAGATTTTCAATATTCTTAAATTGCAGCAACTAAATCTTCAGTAGCTAGTATAGATTAAACCTCTGTTATATTTTCACTAATCCATCTATACTTCCATCCCCATTTATACTGGTGTCTTAATTATGCTTAACTTGAAGGTGACTTTATCCTTTGCATATGGCTTAATTTAAGTTTTTAAAAAATAAAAGGCAGAAGTTTCAGGATACCAAGATATTTATTTCATTTTGCCTTTTTTCTTGTGTATCACAAGAAGTATTGTACAACATTTGGGATATTCCCATATGGTTTCAGCCTTCTGCTCATGAAATTTATTTTTTATATCTGAAGAGATCTGAAAAAAACCATTTCAGTTTTTATATCTAAGGAGATCTGAATAACTCACTTTTTCTTTGAGTGAGCACACATGGTTTACCCTCTTCCAGGGAATTGCTACCAAAGAAGATGATGACTTGGTCCCTTTTTATTACTTCCTCTGAGGCAGAAATGGTTGCCCATGAGAAGGTCCAATCATAAATGGAACACCTTATTGAAGGTGGGTCTGTGTATAGGCTCTTCTCAGTTTTAGTTGCAACATTGAACAATTAAGTTAGCATAGTTTGGAGTTGAGAAATTTCTCACAGGAACTTTGTAAGCATTACATGTTCCATTGATTGTAATATATATAAGATATAATTAAGGGTAAGGTGAGGGTAGATCTTGATATGACTTCAGTATAATTTGCAGTGGTCATAAACTGTTAATCCTGTTTATTTCCTTTGAGAAAGAAAACAAATCATTGTGTAGCAGCATTAGAGGAGTGTTCTTTTTAAGGCCTGCAAAGAGAATTTAACTGGTTTTCAGAATTACATACATCTTTATTTCCTGTTGTTTGGGAATAGATGACCAAGATGTTCTCAGGGGCATAAAATTCCTTCCTGTTCACTTACTAAATTAAAGTTGGGTGGATTGTTATTTGATCTGCTACACTTTGGTTTGATGACAACATAAACATATTAAAGCAGTAATAACTAATCAGCTAGAATTGCCAGGGGATAGTAGTACTTTTTTGGTCATTTGCATATTAATTGCATAGTTAATTAATTTAGAATTGAACTATAGTTTTTAAAAGGCTTTTGTAAGTTTGGATAGTATTTTCTGTTGTATTAGTTTAAATTTCCAAAAATCAATTAATAGAACCCATTCCACTCTAGTTGAGGTTGCCTATTCCCTTGCCATTGATGTTAGGAAACAAAAAATAAAACCCATATTGTTTGATGAAAGATGCAGCAGACAGGCATTTATTGGGGAGACAGTGGGTTGGCACAATAAAATCCTGGAAGTCCCACACCCTTGAAAGAAGATGTGTGCTTCCCCTCCTGGGCTTATACCACATATAATGACTGACCATGCACTTTGGTATTTCTTCTGCCTACAGTGCAGGCTATTCTTCTCTTGGGATGTTGACTCTTCCTGGATTTCTAGATTTAGCTTGGCCTTTCTTTTATAACTTTCTAAGAAACACCCCTTAATATTAAACCCAACTCATTTCTCATTCATTTGGGAATTTCGTTCATATTATTTATAGGGCCCTATTTCACTTTTATTCTAGCCAGTATGTTATATTATGAATGTTTCCTTAACTTGATTTTAAATTCTTACAGGGTTAAAAATATGTCTTAATGACTATATTCTTGGTACCTACTGTATGCTGAGAAAATTGTGAATGCTGTATATTTTTTCATCCAGAATGTTGATTTTTGCACATGAGTAAATAATACTTAATATTTATTGAGAACTTACTGTGTATCAGGCTCTGTTCTGAAAACTTGATATCTCAGTTAATTCTCATATTAGCCCTATGAGCTTGATATAGTTGTTATCCTCACTTTACAGATGAGGGGAATGGAGGAGAGAGGTTGAGAAGCCTTGTTCAAGGCTGTACCACTGGGAAGTGGCTCAGTACGGGTGTAATCTGAACCAGTCTGGGTGTAGAGCCTGTTCTTACATCTTGTTTTGTTATACTGCCTCATCAACAATTACTGATTTCTTGACATTGTAGGTAATTGTGAGCTTGTTTGACACCAGAAGTTAAAATAAGAATTACATTTATTACCTAGTTCGTTTTTCTTTCATACTGTAAGGCTGTTAAATCTAATATGGCCCCAGATATATTTCAGCATTTTTTAAAGTACCAAGGACATTGAATGTGTGATTGTTTTTATTTTGTGGAAATTGATTTGCCAGGCCTTTTTTTTTTTTTTTTTTTTTTTTTTTTTTTTTTTTTGGTACTGGAGATTGAACCATTGAACCCAGGTGCACTCAACCACTGAGCCACATCCCCAGCCCTATTTTGTATTTTTGTGAGACAGGGTCTCACTGAGTTGCTTAGGGCCTCGCTAAGCTGCTGAGGCTGGCTTTGAACTTGCGATCCTCCTGTCTCAGCCTCCCAAGTGCTGGGATTACAGGCGTGCGCCACCGCGCCTGGCTTGCCAGGCCTTTTTACTTGAAAAATTTTTTTCTTTAAATCCATGGAGTGACTTTAATTACTTATAATTGAGGTAGCAATCCGTGTGTGTGTGTATATTTTTTTTCTCCTGGCACTGGGGATTGAACCCAGGGAACACTTTATGACTTGGCTACATTCTCAGCCCTTTTTATTTTTTTATTTTGAGGCTGAGACTTGCAGAGTTGCTGAGGCTGGCCTTGAATTTGTGATCCTTCTACCTTAGCCCCCTGAGTAGTTGGGATTATTGGTTGTGCCGTGGTGCCTAGATGTCTTATAACATTTGACAGTTTGAAGTCCCTACTTTTTCACAGTAAATTCCCAAAAGGGCAATTCAGTATTATTTCTTCTTTTTCTTTTTCAAAGTTTGTTTTCTCTTCATTGTGTGCTTATTTTCCTTTAAATTAGATATTTATAATAGCTGTTCTAGGTTCTTCTCTGCTAATTCCATTACCCTCTGTCATTTCTGGGTGATGTCTGATTTGGTTAATTATTTCCTTTGTTTTTTCTCCCTTAGTGTTGAATCACAATTTCTTCCTTTGCAAATCTCATGATTTTTTTTTTAATTGAATGGTAGACATTGTGAATATAATTTTAGATTGTTGAGTGCTGAATTTTGTGGCTTTTACTTGAAGAGTGTTAAATTTTGTTTTGGGGTAAATAGTTAAATTACTTGTGGATTATCTGATTTTTATTTTTTATTTTTTGCGACAGGGGTACTTAACCACTGAGCCAGATCCCCAGCCTGTTTTATTTTTTATTTTGAGACTGAGTCTCACTAAGTTGCTTATTAGTGCCTTGCTAATTTGCTGACACTGGCTTTGAACTTGGATCCTCTTTCCTCACCTTCCCAAGCCATTGGGATTACAGGAGTGTACCGTTGTTCCTGGCTTGGATCAGCTTATTTTAAAGCTGGTCTTGAGTGGTCTAGATCTAGTTTAACCCTACTATTAAAGTGTCATCCTTCTGGGGTCTCTTCTCCATGTCCTGTGTATTCATTGAGGTCTTTCCACCTGAAATTTTCCCTAGCTCTATGTGAACCCTTGAAATTGTTCACTTTACAACTTTCTGGTATTTCTTTGTCTAACCTTGCAGAATTTCTTACCTTAAGAAGTGCGGTTTAGTTTTCAGAGATTTGGGAATACTATCCAGGGTTCTGGACTTCCTTTCTGTGCAGAGCTCTTGCTTCAGTACTTTGCCTTGCACATTCCAGCTTCCTTGGCTTCCCT
Source organism: Glaucomys volans (assembly GCA_020662805.1). Taxonomy (NCBI): domain Eukaryota; kingdom Metazoa; phylum Chordata; class Mammalia; order Rodentia; family Sciuridae; genus Glaucomys; species Glaucomys volans. Next base: position 349,449 of record JAJEJO010000209.1, read on the forward strand.
GACCTCTGATCTCTGAAGAGAGTGACTGCCCTCTTCCGCTTGGGGTCTTCCTGCTCTGCGGCCTTGTGTGTGCTCCAGGTAGTAAGTTTGGACTTCGTAGGGCTTGCTTAGGTTTCCTTCAGATTTGTATTATGGTGAGGCAAGTCCAGGATTGATTACTCTATTATAACCCTGTATTCATTAGTATTTGGTCATGTAGTAACATACTTGTCTATGCCCAACTGAATAGTAATATAGTTTAAGACCCACTGGAACTTTCTGTGATGATGAAAATATTTTATTTGTGTCACCTAATCAGTAACCAAGGGCTGCATGTAGCTATTTGTACTTGAAATGCGACTTGTGCAACTGAGAAACTACATATTTTAATTTTAAATTTAGTAACTGGGTATTTATTGGTTCTGTAGTGAGTAGAGTAGTTTCAGGTTTTCTGTTTTATAAAATTTCAACCTTAGAGCTTTTGCAACTAGTTAATGCCTGTGGTTGAAATTTAACATGTTCTAATTTAGGAAAGTATAATTATTTCAAATTATAAAAATAGTTAATATTTTTTGGAGACTTGGAAAATAACAGAAAATATGAAGAAAATCCAAAAGATAACCATGCATAATATTTTGTTATATTTCTTTCCAATCTAGTATAAAGAAAAAAACTTTATTGTGAAAAATGATTTGGTTTTATTTAAAACACTTACCTTGAAAGAAAGTGCACATAGATGACAAGATTAAAATTGTGAAATTTATTGTCATCTTAGAATTAGCTTTATGTTATTTGTCATCACAGCAAGCCTGTACAGGCTCTCCTATCTTTATATGATGTGTGACACATTCAGGAATAGCATGGAACCTTGAATTTTTTTTCCTCTTTTGTCCATTTGTTATAGATTGGTGTTTTATAGAAAAACTTCTTACTTTGCTGTTGGCTGCTTTTTGACAGTAGCTGGAATGAGGTAGAAATATAACTTAATATTAGTTCATTTCCCCATTAGACTAAGGGTGACCTGTGGTTTGAAGACTACTTTCTCATGAGACTTTTGTGTGACTACTGTGCCTGAGAATGTGTTAGGGGCTTAAAATTCAAAGGTCTAGCCTCAGATGTTTCATGGTCTTGTTGGGGAACAAAATACTGTTGAGTTTTTTTATTTCTTGGGAAAAATCCAATTTTACTGCTTATTCTAATAGTACAAAAACTTTGAAAAATTAGTAATACTCATCATTTCTTTTCTAACTTCTAAAATCTTTTGTTTAGGTGAGACATGGAATCCATTAAAATTGCATTATCAATTAAGAAACGTGCGGGAACGATTAGCTAAAAACCTGGTGGAAAAGGGTGTACTGACAACAGAGAAACAGAACTTCCTTCTTTTTGACATGACAACACATCCTCTCACCAACAACAACATTAAGCAGCGCCTCATCAAGAAGGTACAAGAAGCTGTTCTTGACAAATGGGTGAATGACCCTCACCGCATGGACAAGCGCTTGCTGGCTCTCATTTACTTAGCCCATGCCTCAGATGTCCTGGAGAACGCATTTGCACCTCTTCTGGATGAGCAGTATGATTTAGCTACCAAGAGAGTGCGGCAGCTTCTTGACTTAGACCCAGAAGTGGAATGTCTGAAGGCCAACACCAACGAAGTTCTGTGGGCAGTGGTGGCAGCATTCACCAAGTAACTGTCAGAATGAAATGTTTCCTTTCTCTCATGTAAACCAGTAGTTTTTCTTCTATTGACTTCTGGTTTTCTGCAGTTTGTACTTTCCCACACTATAATTGGCTTTTGTTTTATGAAATGGTGGGTGGCTTTTTCTTTTTTGTATGTATGCAGGATTCTGCTGGTACGAGAGGCCTTCCTCTTTCTGTTTTTAACAAATTTTACTGCCATATTGGCATTCCATTCCCTGTTGCCATTCTCACTGTTGTCTGTTTTGGGTTTCTGGTGTGCTTTGTCTTTCAAAGTACTTCCAGTCACCTCATGTGCACAGTTTCTGGATTACCTCAACCTGAGTTTTCCCACATGTGCATGTACATCTAGCATTCTGCCTACAATTCAGACAGAAGTCACAACAAGGCCTTCAACTCACCAAAGGTAAATATCTGTATCTATTAGGACATTTTATACATAGACCTCAGTTGAGATGTATACTTAGCAAAATTATTTTTAAATTGAAACAGCACAGTAAATACTTAATATAAAATGCCCCTTGGATTTTTGCTTCCCATGTAAATCTATTGTATTATTACACTTGTTATAATTTTAACTATTAAATCATAAAGGTCCAGTTGTTTCACAAAGCCAGTTTGGGATGAGCTGCATTCCAGTTATGCTGTATATAGTTTGAATTATATATAAATTACTTCTTCTGGCCACCCTGCCCCCATCTTAGTATTTTGCAAGATTTGATTAGTTGTACACCTGGTGCCCCTTACTTGCTTCAGTCATTGTTATTTGACGGCAAAATAGACCTCTCATCATTGAAAGAGAGAAAAAAATGTGTATCTGATTGGTGCTGGGATTTTTTTGAGCTCTGCCGTTCATGGTTCTCTTTGCCTATGCATCTCTTTTTGGATTATTATTTTTTGGGGGGGTGGTCTTAACTGTTCTTATGATTTCTGTAGGGAAGAGGCTTGTGACCAGTACTAATCTTGAGTACAGTTTTTTTCTGTCAACAAGTAAATTAATGTCTGCTCTGAAATGTCATTTATCTACTTACACTTCCTTGGGGGGAAAAAAACAAATGTCAAGTCCTAGCAGATGTTGCATGTAAATTGGTAGCAAGTAATGACTACAACTCAGATGATTAAGAATTTTGTAACAGAAAGCTCTGCTGTTTTAATTTTTTATATACAATTATGATAATTAGCACATTGTAAGACTAGAAACCTTTGCTTTTAAAGTTTATTTTTACTATTTCTTTATCACTGTTTATCGTACCACCATTGGTTTCATAATGTAAATACTATACATTGAACAAATTAAATGGCAATTTTTTATTACTATGATTCATGTTAATAGTGGGGCTTTCAGGTGTTTAGGAATTTCTTTGGTTAACCTTCACATTGCAAAAGTACTAGATGGTGTATAACTCTAGAGTTGAATTTTAAGGGATTCCCTAATATGTATACTATCTTTTTATCTGAAATAATAAATAAACTATGATCTTGAAAGTGCCTGAATTAGAGCAAGCATGTCATTTGTATTTTTGTGTTTTGAGTTTGCTTTCAAATGAAGTTTTACTTAGTATAGAATTGTCAGATTGCAATGCATGGCTTGGAAACCTTTTTCTTAAAGACCCAGATAGATATTTTAGGCTTTTAGAGCCACATATGTTGTTTGTTGCAGCTACTCATCTTTGCTGAATGAAAGCAATACAAATAAAAGGCTAGGCTGTGTTGGAATAAAACTTTACAGAAACAGCTGTCCATGGTCTGCAGTTTGCCACATTTTTCTGTCCATTCAAATAACCTCCTTAACTGGGCATAATATTGCACATCTGTAATCCCAGTTACTCAGGAGGCTGAGGCAAGATGGTCTTGAGTTTGAGGCTTGCCTGAGCAGTTAGTGAGAGACCCTGTCTCAAAAACAAAAACCTCCTTTTTCTCCAAAAGTGATGTTACTGGTGGTAGTTACATGTAGAAGCTATTAAAAGTTTGTTTCCCCATAAAATAGATATTGGAAACATACCAGTATGTAAAGTTTCTTACCAGGTGAAAAATTATTCTTTTTCCATTGAAAAGATTTTAGAAGCAAAGTTATGGGTTTTCTAAGATATTTACTTCAGCAGCAGCATCAGTATTTGCAAGTAAGGGAAAGGGGGCTTGGCCTGTACTTCTGTTATGTTTGTCAGTATTTGTTTCAAAACAGTGCATACTCACACTTTGCCATGCCTGTCTGTTTCTCCAGTTGAGTCCATGCTTCCAAAGGATAGGAAAAGTAGTAAAATTGGGAGGAACAGGTGTTTTGTAGAACTGTCTTCTATAAAAGGTGTTGTTTGTAGTCTCCTTACTGTGGGAAAGATGTCTCTATGAAAATAGTTATTCCATGTGATAGGAGCAGTATTTCACAGGTTATTGTCACTTTGGTTAAACACTGTCGGAACTCAGAATCAGGCAGTGTATTTTTATTCTAAAACTTATGTAAACATGTATTGTGCGAAGAATTAGTAGTTGCTGTTTCCTTCTGACTTCTTTATATATTTAATTGGTGAGTGTTCCTGAAAATAACCTGATCTAGTGTAGTGCTCTAACAGAAGCTTACTAAACACATGGTTTGTGCCTAGTGAGGTATTATATATCTCATTTTGACCTCCCCAAACTCTAGTTACCAATCTTCACTTCATGGAGAAGCATGGAGAGGATGAGTTGCTCAGTCTCCCATTATCTAGTAAAACTATTCAAGCTTTTGATCCCAAAGTGATTGAGCAATAGTGACACATTCAACTACAGTTTTTCTATTTTATTTGGGCACTAGGAGGGGGATTCTTTAAGAGACAGAACCAGAACAGCAGGCATGCAAAAATTTCATACAGTAGTGTAAATAATGATCCTGGTGTAATTTTGCATGCATTATCTTTTGTGGAATGAAAAAGCTGACTATTTTTTAAAAGAAAGAAACATTGAGGTATGTCAAATGGCTGTGAATGCCATTGGCCTGCTGGAGCAGGATTGAACAGTGACTTCTGAGTCAATCATCACTTAGTCCTTCCTGTTGTTTGTGAAGAGAATGGTACAATAGTCTTTTTAAGCGTAGTAAACCCCTGAGTTTGATCATTACTCAAAAGAAAATGAAAAGGACTGGTGTCTTGAATGGTGTGGTAGCAGTGCAGGACCAGTGAGTATGACACATAGCCTGAGGTTGACAAGTATCTGCGACTGCTGGGCATGGCTACTATTGTCCCAGCAGCTTGGAAATGGCCAGTCGCATGTTTATGTGAGGTATTTACTTAACGAAGTTTAATTTCAGCTCCATGGCCTCTCCATCTTCCATTAACTTATTGTCGGATGGTACTGCTCCATTTGACTTCATCTAGATCAAGATGACTGACAAACTAGAGTTTGTCAGCCCATTGGGTCCCAGGATGATATGACTGCCTCGTGTAAGTTCTGTACAAATGTCATGTATTCTTTAATAGCACTGGTAAAGTGGTGTTCATAACCTTACAGAATATCATTCAATGGGGTGTGTGTGGGTGGTAATAGATTAATTAAATTGATATGCACACTCTGTCAGCACAATGTTAAAATTGTATAGGTATTTACTCCTAATTGAATAGTGGTATAATATAACTCCCACTAGTGTCATTATAAACTGAGGTACAACTTGCTTTTTGCACTTAAGTTTTAGAAAGCTTTCAGAATAAGTACATGTTATTCTGTATGGCTTCATTGTACAGCTTAGTTAAATATCCTGGCTGGGCACCGTGGTGCACGCCTGTAATCCTAGCAGCTTGGGAGGCTAAGGCAGGAGGATTCTGAGTTCAAAGCCAGCCTCAACAACTTGACAAGGCCCTAAGCAACTCAGTGAGACCCTGTTTCTAAATAAAATACTAAAAGGGCCAGGGATATGACTCAGTAGTAAAGTCCCCCTGGGCTCAATCCCTGGTACCAAAAAAATAACAAAAAACTCCCATTAGTTGACATTTGAGTTATGCTCGTTATTTCTCTTTATTTACAAATTGTGTTGTATGTTTTTGTATGTGTGTCTTTTCTGTAGGGTGGAATTAATAGGAAAGGACTTGATCAAAGAATATGCTTTGAAAATGTAAAAGATAAAATGAAATTTTTTTAAGATTCATGTTGGCTTCTATGCTTTTACCAATAATGCTAATGTTGGCTTCCTTACACCCTAAGCAGATAGAAGGTATCATCCTGGCCTTTGCCAAGCTAATAGGGGGAAATTGAGTTGTTTTAATTATTGAATAATCAATTATCATTTACTGTCTTTATTGGTAATTTGTATTTCCTCTGAATTACCTGTTCATGTTCTTTATCTGTTTTTTTCTAATGGGCATTGATGTTTTATGTATTGATTCACCAGGACTTACCCTGTGTTTGTGATACAGTTGGTTTTCCCAGTCTTTGGAGGTAGCTTGTGGTAAATTTTTATTTTTCTTTTATTAGTATTCAGAAGTATAAGGTGCAGTATTCGCATGGAGTCAGCAGAGATCTTTCTACTAAAGAGATGTGCTTGGTGGTCAGTTTTGAGGTATGTATAAATTTGGAGGAGGTATGACTACCTTGACAAATGAAAACTGTATAGGTTATGGATACATTTGGATGCAGACATTTCATTAAAATTATGATTAAAATCCAAATGGAAAAACATAAATGTATAGGTTAATTAATTATTTTAACACATATATGTTCATGGCTATCAATGAAGTCTGAAGATCATAGAACCTTTCTAGGTACCCTGAAGCTTTGTGGCTTCCTCCCCTTTATCTTCCTAACTCCTAAGAGTAAACACTTGTCCTGACCCTGGTGTGCATCTTTAATAGATTTGTTCTGTTTTATTTCTTTTTTGCAAGGGCTGTAAGTTTCTTTTAATCTATAGGTTCTTCCCTGCATCTCTTTTTTTTCCTTTGCAAAATATTTATTGGTGTTTTATACTGTGGAATTTTCTTCCTTCCTTCCTCCCTCCCTCCCTCCCTCCCTCCTTCCTTCCTTCCTTCCTTCCTTCCTTCCTTCCTTCCTTCCTTCCTTCCTTCCATTTGGGATTGAACCCAGATTTGCTTAACCACTGAAACACATCCCCACCCCTTTTTAGTTTTTATTTTGAGATAGGGTCTCCCTAAGTTGCTTAAGGACCACACTAAATAGTTGCTGAGGCTGACTTTCATCTTGGGATCCTCCTACCTTAGCCTCCCGAATTACTGTGGTTAGACTTGTGGATTCCTGTGTAGTTTTCTAAAATTGAGATTTTACTGGTTGCAGCTGTATGGCGTCATTTTTTTTTAAAAGTATTTTTTTAGTTGTAGATGGACACAAGACTTTCATTTTTATGTGGTGCTGAGGATCAAACCCAGTGCCTCACAAGTGAGGGGCAAGCACTCTACTACCACTGAGCCACGACCCCAGCCCTGCATGGCGTAATTTAATGTTTCTCTGACTTTATATTTCTCAAGAGTTGGTGATTGGCTCTAGAGGGTTCATGAAATTCAGGTTTCTTTGGGTGGTGTTTGCTTCCACCAGGAGACACACAATGCCTCCTTGTCTCTTGTTTGGCAGTGTTGGCAGCCTTGTCATTGAATTCTTAAATCTTGTGGTTTCCTGGGGTTGCAGAGTAGTGCTTTTTAAATTGTTGTCATTTGTTCTTTGTTCATTAGTTAGAATAGTTCTACAATGAAAAGCCTTTGAGTAAAGTTAATACAAGAAAGGTAGGATAAATTCCAAGGTTTACTTGCCAGTTTTCAAAATAGAGTTGGTTGTGTCTTCTCCAAAAATTTATGGAAACTGTCATCTTTATATAATTGTCAAATTGTGTGTGTGTGTGTGTGTGCGTGTGTGTGTGTGTGTATATATATATATGGAGTATAATGTGATGTTTTGATCTATGTGTACGTTATAGAAAGATTCAAACAAGCTACTTAGCATGTGTATCACCTCAGTAACTTAACTTCTTTGTGTGTGGTAAGAATGTTACCATATCAAAAGTCTGTATTCTTACAGCATTTTTGAAATAGATTACCAATCTTGGTCACCATGCTGTATGGTGGATTACTGTAAAACATATTCTTCTAGTTGAACTGAAATTTTGTCATCCTTGATTAGCATCTTCTCTTTGCTCAGCGTTCACCTCTACACCCTTGTCTCTGGTAACAACCTTTCTACTCTTCTCTGAGATTGACTTTTTTAGAATCTGCACCTAAATAATATCATAACAGCATTTTGTCTTTTTGTGCCAGGTTATTTCAGTTATCATAATGTAACATTTCTTTTATGTATTTTGGTCTACTACCGTTATCTTTATTAAAAGTATTTTTAGTTGTAGATGGACACAGTACCTTTATTTTGTTTATTTAGTTTTTTTTTTGCGGTACTGGGGATAGAACCCAGTGCTTTCACGCATGCTAGGCAAGTGCTCTACCACAACCCCAGTCCAGTTATCTTTATTAATGCTCAAAATCACCTATCTTTGGCCAGTTCTGGTAAATCCTAGTTGTCTTTAATGACTTGGTATGGTCAGAAGTTCTAGGTTTGTTTTGCACGTTTTCTTCCCCATATCTGTACTTGCTTTCTTTAAAACGCCATGATTTCTGACGGCATATATTGGTATTTTAAGACCACATGTGGACTTTCAGAATACTTACTGTTATTGCCATGGTCATTGCTTCTAGGCAAAAAAATTGTGTTTATGAGTATATGTGTATGTGTAAATAAAACAGAGTACCTCAGGGCTGGAGTTGTAGCTCAGTGGTAGAGTTGCCTAGCATGCATGAGGAACTGGGTTTGATTCTCAGCTCCACATATAAATAAATAAAAATCCATTGGTAACTAAAAAATATTTAATAAAAAAATAAAGTACCTCATAGATTTTGAGTTCGGGAAGATGAAATGTTCTGGAGATGCTGGTGGTGATGGGTATACAACGTCAGTATGCTTATTGTCACTGTATACAGTGATACTACAGTATACAGTATATAGTTGTATACTTAAAATGGTAAGTATGTGTATTTTACTATGATTTAAAAAAGGAAAAATAAAAACACTTCATGAGTTTGCATTCAGATTCAAATTTAGAACTGTAGGGTTTTCTGTTTTTGATTTGTAAAGCTATATGTCTACTTTTCCTTATCAGGAATCCTCACTCTCAAGGATATTGGTGATGTTCTTATTAAAATACATCATTATTAATTTGCTTTTATCTTCACACTCATGGCATTCTTAAAATAACAGTTTTGCTACAATACCAGTAACATATGATTACTGAAAGAAGAGTTTAAAAAAAAACCAAACTTTTATTTACCCCCACCACTGCAAAAACAAAACGGAACAAAACAAGTTTTTATATGCTTTCTCCATTCTAACTGTCTTTGTAGTTACGCTGCACCTGCATTGCAGGAACAAAGGCATTGTGTACCATAATCTCCTTTGATTCTTCCTTTGACATTTTTGGGGGGTGGGTACTGGGGATTGAACCCAGGGGCACTCAACCACTGAGCCATATCCCCAGCCCTATTTTGCATTTTATTGAGAGACAGTGTCTCATGGAATTGCTTAGTGCCTTGCTTTTGCTGAGACTGGCTTTGAACTCAAGAGCCTCCTGCTTCAGCCTCCCAGCCACTGGGATTACAGGTGTGCACCACCGTGCCTCGCTCTTCCTTTGATTTTTAACTCTTTAAGTACTTAAAATATTCAGTGCTTTTCACCATTCCTGATATCATTGTCTATCCAGTCATTTTGGTTGTCTTCAGAAAGGGCTTGTGAGAAAAATATTCTCTGAGATTTTGTATGTGGATGGCAAGATATCTTGGGTCACATTTTCTCTGAGTATCTTAATGGATTTTGCCCATTGTCCCAGATGTGTAACACCTATAAAAACTTAAATTGAGCAGTAAATATTAACCAACTCTAATGCACCTGTCTTTGAAATATTCACAGAATTGAAAACTTGGGACCTAATGGGATAAATGTGTTCTTTTTGGTAGACAGCATTGCCGTCAAGTTTCAATAATCATGATTTTCTGTCCCTCATGAGTGCTTTCTTATTTTTGCATGGATGCCTATGGGATTTTCTCCCCCAGTAGTTTTCTAATTTTAAGAGACGATGTTTTGGCCTTGGTATGTTCTGTTTTTTTTGTACTTTTACTAAGAAGTGTCAATTTTTTTTTCTTGATTTCAGTAAAATTAAAGATTTTAAGTATTCTGTTTCTGTTCCCTTGTTTGGATTTTCTCTTTGGGGATTCCTGTCATATATTCCATATCTGTCAGTTTTGCTTGGGTTCTTCTTTATTTCTTAATGATCTTTAAACATTTCTCTCCTTCTATATTCTCTTAAGGGGTTATTTCTGTTTATTTACTAAGAATGATACTTCTAGTTGGTTCTTCTGAAGTTATTTAATTTTTTCCTGAATTTTACTAGATTTCTAAATTTTTCTAAGGTTGTTACTTGGTCATATTTTGTGACATTCTTCCTTTTTTTTTTTTTTTTTTTTTTTTTGGTACTGGGGATTGAACCCAGGAGTGCTTTGCCACTAAGCTATATTCCCAGGTCTTTTAAAAAATTTTTATTTTGAGACAGGATCTTGCTAAGTTTCCAATCTGGCTTCAATTGTGATCCTCCTGCCTCAGTCTCCCAAGTCACTGGGATTATAGGCATGCACCACTGCCCCCATCTCATGTCTTTTTCTTGATGTATTATAGGTCATTTGAGCCATAGTTCTTAATAGTTTCCTGTGTGTTTTAGTCAGTGTTTCCGCTGCTGCAATTAAAAGACCTGACCAGAACAACTGTAGAGGAGGAAAGGTTTATTTAGGGGCTCATGGTTTCAGAGGTCTCAGCCATAAGAGGCTGGCTCTGTTTCTCAGGGCTCAAGGTGAGACTGAACATCATGGCAGAAGAGTGTGGGGGAGGGAAGCAGCTCACGTGGTGATCAGAAAAGCAGAGAGACTCCACTCTCCAGATATAAGTATATACCCCCAAACCACACCCCCAATGCCCCATCTGCCTTGTTACCACTCAGTTAATCCCATCAGGGATCAATTCACTAATTAGTTTAAGGCTCTCACAACCTAATCATTTCCCCTCTGCACCCTCCTGCATTGTCTCACACGTGAGCTCTTGGGGGACACCATATCTAAACCATAACACCTGTGCATGTCTCTTTTGGGTGCTTTGTTTTTGGTACCACACTGGGGATTGAATTCCGGATCTCTCGCATGCTGGGCAAGTGTCTACCACTTTGCTGCATCCCCAGCTCTGGTGTACTTTTGTTGTCTGCAGGTAGCGTGTTTGCTTCTCATGTTATTTTTTCTTATAATTTTTCATGGGACTTGACCTAGATTATATTCTTTCTTGTTCTTGGATTACTTTTCCTGTTCTTTTAGGAGATGTGGGTCAGAGTAGCTTAACTATTGTCTGGTGGAGTGTTAAGATACATGGCTGTTTAATCTTGGAGATTTCTGCACCTGTTCCCCTTACTTTTATCTGGTTCTTATTCTTGATTCCTATTCTTGTCTTGCTGAACTTGGATTCTGTTTACTGTGTCTCCTCAGTGTGGAGTTTGAGAGTGCACAACTTGCATCTGCTCTTTCCTCCTTCATCCCACCCAGTTCACACACTTGCTTACTATGAGGGGGTGAAGGACTTGCAATTTCAGCTGCTGTTTACTGTGATTTTTATCTCTCAGTTATGTGTGTGCACCTTTTGCATATTATTGTTTCTCCTTGCCATTTTCTCTTATCTCCTTTCTCTGCCCTTTCCTTTACCAGTTATGTATTCATAAAACCTTTGCTGATTCCTATTTGGTAGAATTAAGTTCTGTATAAGTCTGCCATTTGGCCCAAGATTGATCAGTAGCAGTTTCTTCATAACTCTGTTTAAGTATTTTTCAATTAATCCCTCAGACCAAGAGTGAAAAGTTGTATCCCTGCTAATATCAGTCTTTATTGAGGTGTTCACCTGTTTCAGGGATATCAGGAGGAGGGTGTGGAGTTGTGGTCACTGTGGCCTTTGACAGTGAGTGGTGACCTGGGGCAGCTATTTTCTTACTGAACCAGGTGAGTTCTGTCATTACAAGATCCTGTCTGGGGACGCTTCCCTTAGATTAAACCATTCCTTGCCTGTTTACTCCTCTGACCTGCTTAGACTGACCACTAGGTACCTGTAAAAAAGAAAATGATACCTCTTTAATCTTACCTTCCCCATCATCTTAAGACATGAAGATGACTTGGGTGTATCTTCTTTCTTCCCCTATTCTTCAAGTTAAGAGTTTTGATGGCATTCCTCAGAACTCTTATGCCACCTATGCTTTCTCTCATTTAGAGAGAATTGTTTCCCATTCCATTGTTCTTCAGTAGGTCTTAGTATTTATTATACAATGAATTTCATAGTTTTCCACATTCCTAGAATATGTTGATGTCAATTTCCATATTAGAACTAGTTTTCCTGTTTTTGTTGTTGGCACTGGGGATTGAACCCAGGGGTGCTTTACCACTGAGTTACATCCCTAGCCCTTTGAGACAGGGTCCCCTTAAGTTGCTGAGTTGGCCTTGATGAGCCTCCTGCCTCAGCCTCCTGAGTTGCTGGGATTAGGGTTGTGCACCATGTCCAAAGAATATTCCTCTTTGTATTTGTTCATTTCACATATCAGTGGGTTTCAGGGAGGAGAATTACACTAACAGATCTCTCCCGAGGAAAAACTACTCAAGTAGGGGTGAGCTGAGCTAATCAGAGCCTTATATTTGGAAAATTATGCAGTGGTTCATATGTCCAGAAAGATTCTGGGGTAATCAGTAGGCCTAAATTAAGACAAAATGGCATTCATGGTAGGTTTCTAGGTGACAGTTAAGGATTGGGGATAAGGTTGCCAGCTGGGAGACAGCAGGCCAACCATGGAGCTCTACCAGTAGGAGGATCTGGGTGAAAACCCAGGAACCCCAGAGTTCCTCTAGGCCTGTGCTGGGACCCATTAGATTTCTGAGATGCCATCTTGCATTCCTTCTTGGGCTACTCTAGTTTGGTGACTACATTTTTTTTTTTTTTTAGCCCAAGTCACTAAAATGTCACATGATTTTCTAAAGAACCTTTATTAACATTCTGTCAATTACTAAGAGAAATGTTTTTAAATATCCCACTATAATAGATTTAGCGAATTCTCTACATACTTTTGTCTTTTGTGTATGTCTACATATGGCTTTGTCTTTAAGTTGGTAGAAATTTTGAGCTGGTACAATTTTCTAGTGACTTGAAACTTACTAAGTAGTAACTTTTTTTTTTTGGTTCATTGTGCACAAATGGAGTACAACTATCGTTTTTCTGGTTGTACACAAAGTAGAATCACACAATTTGCATATTCATACATACACATAGAGTAATGATGTTTGTCTCATTCTATTATCTTTCCTTCCTCACCCCTCATTTTCCTGTATACAATCCATCATTTCTCCATTCTTCCCCTACCTCCCTCCACCCCCATTATGTGTCATCAACCACTTATCAGAGAAATCATTTGGCCTTTGGTTTTTTGGGATTGGCTTACGTCACTTAACATGATATTCTCCAACTCCATCCATTTACCTGCAAGTGTCATAATTTTATTTTTATGGCTGAATAATATTCCATTGTGTATATGTACCACAGTTTCTTTATCCATTCCTCTATTGAAGGGCATCTAGGTTGGTTCCACAATCTAGCTATTGTGAATTGAGCAGCTTTGAACATTGATGTGGCTGCATCACTGTAGTATGCTGATTTTAAGTCCTTTGGGTATAGGCCAAGGAGTGGGATAGCTGGGCCATCTTAAAACCAGAGAGCCTAAATAAAGTAGATGCTTTTTGATTCTGAAGTAGGATCCCAGATCATCCAAGTGTGAGGGAGAAGGTGAGTAGATAGGGTTTCTGAGAAAAATGAAGCACGTAGTCATTGTGAAAAATAAGAGAAAAAAACTGACAAGTAAACAGTTGCTGAGCAGCATCAAGGGTCTTGCTGAAGTTGGAACTCATGCATTTATAGCAGCATTTTTTGGTATGTGATAGTTGGGATGATCCAGGACTGCCTGGAAAGACGGACAGAGGATGTCTTTGGACTGCCCTCTGCCATCAGGTCTGGTCTAAAAGAGAAGGGAATAAGAAAGGCTAGGATTCTGATGGGAGGGACATGGACAGTTGTCAAGGGAGGAAAAGGCCTTGTAATTGAGGACAGGAGGTAGTGGGAGTAGGTGACCAGAGTCAGGAGGTTGTGTGTCATGTATTTAAGATTTTAGAGGCAGAATGGTTTTAGATGGTGTCAAGGTTCTGATTGTGACCGTGGAAAGAAATGGCTAACTTGCGTTCTTTTGCCTTTGTACCTCTCACCTATTTAGGTACTAGCAGACATTGTTTATCTTGATATTACTCTATAAATATAAAACAGTTAAAAAAAAAAAAACCCAAGTAGTAAGCAGAGTGTTTATTTTTTTAAAATTACTTAAAAAAGTTGTTTACAGAGATGTGGATTTACATAACTTGGCAACAACATTTAAAAAATGTACAGGCTATTTCATATTATTGCACTTACTCTTTAATATATAAGGCATTTTATTTTACATAAATAAAAGATAATGTATAATATACAACAAATGTGGTGCCAATTATAGTCAACCATACAATTCAATGAGATGCACGTGGGAGGGTGGAAATGAAACCCAACCTCCTCAGCTTTCACGGTATAGTCTTGCAACTACGATTTACATGTTATGAACACACATTTACCCTCATAGTTTACTGTGAATGACTGACCAATTTAAAAGAAATGAGTTTTAGTAGGACAATACTATAGTGTTCACTTCAGGAAGTGTGGGAGTTTATTAGACTAATTAGAAATACTAGTCATGCCTTGAACACTGAAGACAAATAAATAGCTTTGTATGTCTCAGGATCAAAATTCAGCTTTTGCTTCTTCCCTTAAATTCCTGCTCTTGGTCATGGAATCCTCTGGGAAGATGGAATAGAAATAGCTGATGACTTAGTTTGATAAGCCAGAGGTCCACCCTTGTGCTCTTCAGATATGAGAATTATGGAATCTCAGAAAGAGACCATGCCATCATTCTAGAAAGTTCTGTCCACATAGAATGGTGCATTTCCTTTTTTAATTATTAGAGTTTTATAGTGGATTCTGCATTTCTTAAAGGCAAAGCTATAAAACTAGAGGCAAAAAATGGTTTTCAGTATTGACTTCAAGCAGTCTCTTGTCTTTTAGGCAAGAAGCAGAAACCATGAAATTGACCCCAGAGACTTCAAAAACAATCTAGCATGCACCTTGCATTGACTTCCTATAATATCCTACCTGTAACTGTAATGAAAATTAGAAGCTAAGCTTAATCAATCAGATTTTTCTAGCTAACTGTTGTACTACATTTTCCTTTGCATAACCTGTTGAAAAATGAGAAATCTGGGCTCAGACAAGCCAGGTATTTCACTCCCATCTGAGGGACCTCTCTGGGCCAACTTCACAGATTTTTAGCAGGATTGGACCTCAGAAAAATGATGTATAAAGATGACAGCTCAAGTATCTCCATGATCTGGGGCTCATAGCCCTTTGCCCAGCTGTAGGTTATTTTAAAAAATCACCAACATAAAATCTTAGAATCATGCATGCAGATATGACAAATAGAATCTCCACCCGTATTCCCAGGACTCAACTGGCTGGCTTTTCACCACCCGAGGATTTAAGTTGTAAATACTACATACTCCTTCACCTTTACAGTGACTCACCCTGTTTTTCCATTTTCTTCCTCATTCTCACATTTTGGTAAAGGAAGCTGATGAGGCTTTGGAATTTAGGAAAATAAGGTATAGTGCAAGGGGAGAAAAGCCAACTTTGTCACAGGGAAATGGCACATGGAATAAGAATGGGTACTTTGAAGAAGCTCATGGCAGCTGAAGAGTGAACACAAGCAGCATGAGTCACAACAATTTTCTGCAGGAAAATACTTTTGGTAAAAGGAAGAATTTGCAAAACAGCAACACCTTCAGTCATTAGAGTTTTGTTATAGCAGGTCAAGAAAAGAGATCCATTACTTAGAAACGCCACGTTTCTTAAGTGTACTGAGAAAGAGGAGAAAAACCAACCCAAAGTTTTTCTCAAAAGGATTAATTTAAGCTCCTCCATTTGGGTTGTAAATAGAATACCTTTGTTTATAAATCTAAGGACACTAAAAAGATACTTCTAAAAATTTAGTTGAAATGCGTGGTGGGAGTGCATGAAATATAGAAATGGAAACCCAGTGACTGAGTTTTGCCTGCTCTTGTGTTGACCAGTCTTGAATTCAAGCACTTATTCAAGACAGGTTTGAAAACCAGATGCAAGGTGCTTTCAGATCTGCCATTCCCTGCTCCTGGGCAGTGAAGCTCACGGCTGTTTAGTGCAGTTTTTGGAACTGTTATTCTGAAAAGCAGCCTTTTGACTTAAACTTGGAGAAATAGAAGGTGATCAGTACTTCGTAGTCAGTAACCCATTGAGTTGAACTCTGCACCAATACATTATACATTACACTAGTTAAAAAATATTACTTTCTGTATTTTGCTTTTTCATTATTTGTATAATTCCTGAGCTCAGTCTAATGATTAGGTCATAATTTCATTTTCTCTAAGCCTTATTTTCAGGATAACATACATAGACCTATAGTTCTTCCTTCCATTGACTATGCCTAAAAGCATGTCACTTACTTACAAAATTATATAAAACTAGTCTTTTTAGCTGTGACATTTTATCACCCGTCAGGTCTCTTTGCACCAGGACTATATGTTGGGGGAGGTGGCAGGAGGGATGTGAAGGTGTAGCTAGGTGTTTCAGATGAAGAAGGGCATGTCACCTCATGTATCCCCACTGCAAACAGAAAAGGAGGGCATAGGCACTGGAACAAAACGAACCCTGCAGCCTATGTGATCCAGGTGGAGGGCTTCCAGAGTTCAACTTCATTGCCGCTGCAACACAACAGGTCAGGATTTGTGGAAAAGCACAAAACTTGGAGATTTTTATAGTCCTCGTCTATACCATTTGTTGTTTCAAGAACCTGTCATTTAAAGAAGTCATTCTGATTTGCTAAAATGAGGAAAGAACTGAGAAAAGAGGAGTCATGTTAAAATTCATGAATTCCGATGCTTTCTAATTACTAATTGCACTGGTCCTTCCGGAACAGACTTCATGATATTCCAGGCATCAAAGTGCATGAGCCCAACCAGCGGCTTCCCATTAATAGCAAGAATTTCATCTCCAGCTTCTATTGTTCCAGCTTGTTCTGCTGCACCACCTGTCAGAACAAATGCAGAATAAGGGTTTGACAATTTCATAGCTTTCCAAAATTCCTAAAATTTAAATGAGAAGACTCTTTAAATGATATGCCTATATTCTTAGAATAGGGAACTGTTTCTTAACATACAAAATGCAAATACCAATAAAAATAAGTTGGACTACATTTAAAAAAATCAACTTTCTCATTCCCTCCCCTGCAGAATATAAACAAGAATAAATAAGAAAAAATAAGCAACTGACAAGGGGATGAGATAATTTAAATGTATTCAATAAACAAAGGGTTAGTAACCATTAGTAGAGGAAGAACTACCAATGAATAAGAACACAAAATAAAAAGAAACTTGGTGTTATGATTTGGATGTGAAGTGCCCCTCAGAAGCTCACATGTGAGACAATGCAGGAAGGTTCAGGGAAGAAATGATTGGGTTGTAAGAGTCTTAACCCATCAGTGAATTAATCCCTGATTGGATTATTTGAAGTGGGAGGGTGTGGCTGGAGGAGGGGTGGGAACTGGGGAGTGGCTTTGGGTTATATATTTTGTATCTGAAGAGTGGAGACTCTGCTTCCTGATGATGAGAGCTGCTTCCCTCTGCCATGCTCTTCTGCCATGATGATCTGCCTCACCTTGAGCCCTGGGGAATGGAGTCAACCTTCTATGACTAAGCCCTCTGAAACTGTGAGCCCTTGGATAAACCTTTCCTCCTCCATAATTGTGCTGGTCAGATCGTTTAGTCACACAGCAAAATAGCTGACTAAAACACTTGGGGAAAAGAAATCAGTAAAGTCTAAATAGCCAGTAAACTCAGGAAAACAGGCTCAAATTCCAATTGTTAATAGATATTGGCTGATATAGTCAAGTTCTGAGAAGCAGGAATCACCTGCTCACCAGTGATTGGAAGCTACTCAATTGATTCCCTGCACACAAAGCTTCACATATTCATTACAACTTTGTGTAGGTCATAGCAAATTTATGAGCTTTGAAAAAAACAAGTTTAAGCATTCTCCATTTACTTTCTTGCACATTATACATCTAAAACAAATATCACACTAAAGAAATGCACACTGTTATAGAGACATTTTATCATGAAAAAATGGCATTGAAAAATTCCAAAGTATGAAAGTAAAACTTCATTTTCTCAGAAATCTTAATTAGATCTCAAGACTGAGTAGATGTATCTGTTTCATCCTAAATATGTGAAAGTCATTAAATATTTATATGTACATAAAGTTTATTATAAAATTCAATAAAAATATAGCCTGGAAGAAAGTAAGTTCAAATCCAGTCCATGCAAGGACAGACAGAAACATCTTCTGTGGGTAATGAGAGAGGCAGATGTCATAGAAGAGTATAGACCTCACATCAGCTCCATAGTGGAGCAAAGAGAAGGAGATAGTTGTAGTCACTGCTTTCTCATCAATTCCTGGAGGAACCGGAGCACTGTTGTTTGGCATAACCAGTTATAGTTGTGTTAGTACATATCCAATATTCCTGTTCTAGAATATTAACTAAAGGCCCCAAGAAGGTTATATGAAACCGATTTGGAGTCTTCACCTGGGTCCAAGGACATGGAAGGTTCCCAGCAACCAAAGTGGAAGCCTGTGTTGGTGGATGTGCACCCATGGAGCTATCACACTGGGTTGTGGTCTCCAATCTGTGTCTGTAGGCAAGCCACAAATTCCTCCAAACCAGTTTTCTCATCTGCAAAATGGTTACAGTAATACCTGCCTTGTCATCTTTCTAGGTTGTTGAAAGGATTGAATAAGATGAAGTAGATGAAAATCCTTCAGGAAGCATTCCATGCTGTGCAGACCAAAGGTGATGCCAGCTTTTGGACTTTAAATGAGTGAGAAATAAATTTCTCTTTGGTTTAAACCACTGCTATTTTAGGGTTTCTATTTCACGAGGTCAAACGAATCCTGATTGAGCAGGATTGAGCAGGTCTCTCTCATTTACTGAATTTTTAAAAACATCCTTTGGGAAGCTAGCTTTTATGCTTTTTCCCCCAAATCATTTTCCATAGGTTTTCTTTGATACCTTCTTAGGTTCTTGCTGTTGTTACTATGAATTGGTATCAAACAGTGCAGAATCTGCATTTGGCTTTTTTATTTCTTCATTTGCGTATTGCTTTCCTTTTTTATGAATTTATGTTGTCCTTCATTCTGTTGAAGAATGGTAAGCTGTGTCATGGCTTCATTTTAGTAAGCATTACCTCATTTCCCCTGAGAGATGACCCAGTAAGTGGTTCCACTGGAAGGAATGAGTGCCTTTTTTCTCTACATTCTTGACAACACACGAGATTTGTTATTTTTGGTCAACCTGATAGATTAAAAATGATTCCTGATAGTGGTCACAATTTTCATCCCACAATTAACTTTGACCACCTTTTCCTGTGTTTCTTGGTCATTTAGGTTTTTAAACATTTGTTAATTTTCTACACTTCCATTTACCTAGATTTTTTATTTTTATTGTACTGGGGATTGAACTCTGGGTCTCTGGTATGCTTGACAAGCACTGTACCACTGAGGTACATCCTCAGCCCTTTAAAACTTTTTTAAAATTTTGAGACAGGGTCTTGCTAAGCTGCCCAGACTGGCCTCAAATTTGCCATCCTCCTGCCTCAGCCTCTCAGCAGCTGGGAATTCAGGCATGTGCCATTGGACCCAGTCTATTTTGTGTTTCTTCCTTTCCCTTCTTTCTTTCTCCCTCCTTCCTTCCTTCCTTTACTTTTTGCAGTTACTGAACCCAGGGCCTTGCACATACTAGAAAAGCACTCTAGTGCTTGCTGAGCAAGTCCTCCAGCCCTTTTGAAGAAATTTTATTTTGAAATAGGATCTTCCTAAGTTGCCCAGGTTGGCTCGAACCTGAGATCCTGGTGCTTTAGCCCCCAAGTAGCTGGGATTACAGGTGTGTGTTACTGCTCCTAGTTATTTTATATTTTTCTTTTTTAAATATATTTTGTTTTAGCTGTAGGTGGACACAATACCTTTATTTTATTTTTATGTGGTGCTGATGCTCGAACCCAGGGCTTCACACATGCTCGGTGGAGCGCTCTACCACTGAGCCACAGTCCCAGCCCTGTATTTTTCTTGATTTATAGTCTTTTATTCTAGACATCAACCTTTTTTCATTAAATACATTAGACATATCTTCTAGTCAGTCACTTGTACTTATATATTTGCTCATACATTTTTTGCCATATATTTATTAAGCCTTTTGCTGTCAAGTGCCACTAGTGACATTTTTGGTCAGTGACTTACTGCATATAGAGTGGTGGTCCCACAATATTATATCACCTAGTGGTGGTGTGGCTGTCATGAGTAGGAACACTATGATGTTCCTGTGGCAACTAAATTGACTAATAGTGCATCTCTCTGGATGTATCCCTATTGTTAAGTGACATATGATTGTTTTTTAATAGTTATAGGTGGACACAATACCTTTATTTTATTTTTATGTGGTGCTGAGGATCAAACCCAGGGCCTCACGCAGGCTAGGTGAGCACTCTACCCCTGAGTCACAACCCCAGCCCTGATTGGATTTTTAATGTGGTTTTCTGTAATGTCGAAGAAATCTTCCTGTGATATTTAAAAATAATGGTTATTGCTAGTGTATAGGAAATTCTGGTGATCTCTGTAAATTGATTGTGAACTCCTCAGTTTTGGTGAACTACTCACACTGGCCTGACATGAGATTATCTTAAGTTCTTTTTTTTTTTTTTTAAATCAAAACAGTTTTCCAATTATATTCCTATATATGCAGTTTTTATTTCTGTTTTTGGATTATGTATTGCTGAGTTATTTGGTAAAATGATGAGAGGAGAAACATTTTAGAAGCAACCCAGACCCAGAAGCATACTAGTGATGATGTTCTAACCTTTTCCTGGATGGCTGCTGCTGCGTGTAAGGATTAAAAATAACTGTTTGTTAATTTTGTCATGGATATACAGTTCTTGAACTTTGATGGAGATACAATATTTAGTTATTAATTTTTTGATAATGGATTAGAACTACCCAAGGAATCAGTACACAAGGAATCTCCCTGAAGTGCTTGGGACCAGAAGTATTTCAGATTTTGGAGTTTTTTGGATTTTGGATATGTGAGTGGACTTTACCAACTAAGCACCTCTAATCTGAAAATCCCAAAGGCTCCAAATTCTAAAACTCTGAGTACAGGCTCCTCAGTTGGACTGGGTGATAAGCCAGCTGCAGCTCTGGGGCGTGGGTGCACAGGCCTTGGACACCCTTTTGGGCTGTGTGCTTCTTAGTCTACCGAGGCTGTGTGTCCTGTGCCTGGCCACGGAGGAGCGACTCCACCTCCCTTCATTAGTTCCATTCAGCTGTTCTCTGGAGTGAGGGCTTGGTGGGTGGTGTTCCAGCTGACATGACAGTAACTACCCTCAGTCTTCTGGTAGGCGTTACTTTGTTAGCTTTTGGCTTTCATGCTGGGGAACTGATTTTAGTGTTTTGTGAGTAGTCTGAATTTCTTTTTAAAATTTGTTTGTATTTTTTTATTTACATTTTATATTTTTGGACATATTTTGAGGAGTTAGCTTTTTTATTTTTTGCAGTGCTGGGTATTGTGCTTGGGAGGGCCTTGTACTTGGGAGGTAGGCACTGTACCAACTGAGCTGTGTCCCCAGCCCGAGTAGTCTGAATTTTCTGTTGGCTATTTAGATTTTCACATTATTCCTTGCCTTTTTAAACTTTGTATGTCATGATTTGGGTTTTTATAAAATTTAGCCTGTTTTGCCCTTGATGAGGTTTTTATTCATTTATTTTTTCCTCCAGTTTGAGGACTCCTGTTTTTAGTTCTGGAAGAGTCTTAGTTATAATTTCTCCTAATATTTCCTCTCATTCTGTGTTTTTCTTTCTGAAACTCCTTATCTCTTTTTGCCATTTGTAGTTTCTAAAATTGTTTCTTCTATCACTATTTTTACAAATTGTCTTTTTATGATTTAGTCTACTTTTTATTTATTAATTAAAAATATGTTTGACTCCATTTTCATTAAGGGTATGTGTAGGCTTTTTTTTTTTTAAACGTCTCTGCTGCTTTTGAATACTCTTTTGGTCTTGATTCTTGGATATTCTTCGGGCCTATAGTTTTTAAATATAGCCCCTGTTCATGGGGCTCCCGGCAATGGATCTCCATGTACTTTGAACTCTGAGAGTTGTCCCTTGCCAGTGCTCTTCTAGTTAAGTTGCTTCATGCTTGCCTCAGTGCAGCTCTGTTCTACTATTCTATCAACTTGATGAGCAATGAATAAGGTTTCTCTACCTTGGTATTATTAAGTCCAGACACCACACAGCAGAGGCCTGAGTCCTGATGCACACCAGCCTTCTGCTTGCTGGAAGGGCCAAGGGCAGACAACCTGAGTTGGCTGCCACCCAAAGCTATAAAGCAGGGCAGTTTTCAACCCCAGCTCCCTGGTGGAGAACAGATCAGCCCTTCCCTTCACAAGATGCCTGGTTCCAGATGTCCACAAATTCAGGAAATGCTCAGACCCTGCCCATGTTTGTGGGCACTGAAGCCCCAGCCTCCATTGCCTGGTTCTCATCTCCTGCTTCCTCTGGGCCACAGGGTGGCAGCCCTGCTTACCTGTCACCATGGATTTCACTTCAACTTTTTTGTTTTGGAGGGTACCAGGATTGAACTCAGGGGCACTCGACCACTGAGCCACATCCCCAGCCCTATTTTATGTTTTATTTAGAGACAGAGTCTCACTGAGTTGCTTAGTACCTTGCCGTTGCTGAGGCTGCTTTGAACTCGATCCTCCTGCCTCAGCCTCCCGAGCTGCTTGGACTACAGGCACTTCAACTTTTGATCTGTTGAGGTGTCCGCCCGCCCCCATTCTTCAGCCATGATAGCAGAAGAGATAAGTTATGGTTCACATGTTACTCTTGGCCACAACTGAGAACAGAACTAGTTCAGGGCAGATGACCAACAGGGAAGGTTTTGGTATGCGTAAGCTCTCTTGGAGGTGGTCTTGGCAACTGATGGCAGTGAGGCTCTAGATCCACTGAAGTTCTAGACAGCAGCATGCAGACTTGGGCCTGCCTCCCTGGCCTCCAGTGGTCCTTATTTTGGCTCTTGTGATCTGGGGTGCACAGGTCAGCAGTTCACATGCACTTCACACTGTGCATTTGCTTCTTCCTCCCCTTGGCTTTTAGGGTTTCTAAGATGGGGTAAGGCAAAGAGAGAGCTGGAGATTGTTTTTAAAGCACAGCTCTATATTGACGAAATTTTTTTCCTATTCTGTGCATCAGGAGTGGAGAGAGGCTTTGGAATTACTATGTAATTATAGAAATACACCAAAGGTCAGTAACTAGTGGTCATTAAAAGAAAAGCAGTCCTTAGCTAAGAACAGATATTACTATTTGCTGACCTACTTATTCTGTAGCATTCTCTTTTTTAACTTTAAATGGGTTTCCACTCTTTATTTGTAAACATAATTCCATATGGATGTTGGTACAATTATATCATTAACTATTCAGTTTAGAATCTGAAGAAATTTTTGAAAACTGCTCAAGATCATAAAATGAATTAATTCATAAAATGAATTAATATAAAGAGACCTCATATTTACCCACCATTTCAATAATATCTACCTCCTATCTTACCTTCCTGCAGTCTAGTATTTTAAGTCAGTGAAAACTTGGTTGGTGTTAAGTACTCCTAACCGATGAATTTGATGGCGTTACTTAGCTTGTTATTCACCTGACAAGGTGTTATGTGGACACAATGTGAGTTTTAATAATTGTAAAAAAAAACTATACAGCTGACATAGAATAATCCCTATATGTCGCAAAGCATTAAAAACATTTTAGATTTTTAAAAATGAGTGTGAAGCCAAATGCAGTGGTGCATGCCTGACTTAGGAGGCTAAGGCAAGAGGATCAAAAGTTTGAGGCCAGCCTCAGCAACTTAGCGAGACCCTGTCTCAAAATGAAAAATAAAAAGGGCTGGGGATGTGGCTCAGTGGTAAAGTCCCTCTGGGTTCAATCTCTGGTACTATCATAAAATAAATAAATAACAAAATCAAATAAGTTTGATTTCCAAATGGAAGGCACTGATTTTTCATTAAGACATATGTGGAAAGAAAGGTAGGAGGAGGCTGACTGAGCTTTCCAGGATATTACCTTTGTACACCCTTTTAACGACCAGGGGCCCATCTCTAGACATGGATGATTTTCCTCCATCCAGACTCAGTCCCAGCCCAGCTGAGGTCTTCAGCACTTCAACACAAAGAGCACCGGGAGCAGCTCCGCTTCTCCCTGCAGCAACAACATTTATCAGGATAAATATGACAGGGTTGCTCATTGTGCCACTTGTCCAAGGGTCCCCGATGCATTATTCCTGTGCTGTAGTCTCAGCCACCCTCAAGTCCTGTAACCCAGGAAGTACTTTCAGCAAAACCTTCAGGCTTAGCATTAGGGTGTCTGCCAATCATGGAGCTGCCCGCCTGGCTACCTTCCTGCTGTGCTTGCATCCTCTGCTCTCCTTTGTTTCCTGGAAGCATGGAGAATGCTTTTACATCCAAGCAGAAATCCCCAGAAGATCCTGCTCTTGCCAAGCCCAGTGCTCTGGTGGTATGCACCTTAGTGAGGATGAAGTAACACTTGGGGAGTCAAATTGGACTTCCTGCTACCTTGGCTCCCATGC
Organism: Glaucomys volans; assembly: GCA_020662805.1. Classification (NCBI taxonomy): domain Eukaryota; kingdom Metazoa; phylum Chordata; class Mammalia; order Rodentia; family Sciuridae; genus Glaucomys; species Glaucomys volans. Next base: position 374,056 of record JAJEJO010000209.1, read on the forward strand.
AGCAGTGTCACTGTCTGGTACTAAGATTGGCAGCACCAAGGTACCTGGCCTCATGTGAGGCTGTCATAACTGACTCAAGCTCCCTGGGACTGGGCAGGGCTTCCTTCCTTGCATCATGCTTCTGTAAGGGGAAATCCTGCCTCCAGGCATGGCTGCCTTCATCACACTGGCTGCTTTTATTGGCATCTGGCTCCACTGTGGAGAGAAGCGTTTCCATGGTTACATCTCCTCCACTTGGAGGATCTGGCACCCACTCTGTGCTAGATTGGGAGAGGCCTGTCTGGGGTCTTAATAGGAATTGTAAACTTGCCTTTTAATTTTTCTTCAGTACTGTCCCACCAGGGATGTTGGAATTGAGTAGAAGGGGGCATTTGGTTGGGAGGCAAGGGAAGGACCATGAAAGAATTAAACACATTGTTAGGGTTGAGGCAGAGCTGGCATCGTCCCCTTGAACATTAACGGCCAGTCCACTATTGTGGCTTGAAGCCAGTCCACATGGTCTGAAGGACATTTACCAATACTGGGAGTGGCACAGTTTTTCAATAGGTGACTTTACTTCCTGTTAAACAGGAAAAAAAAAGTAAACCAAACCAAAACAAACAAACAAACGAAAAAACAGTGGCACTCGACTCCTGTCTGCCTCCTGGAATCACTTGGGAACATTAAAGAGGTGCTGATGCCAGGTCCCCACATTTAAAAAAAAAATTTTTTTAGATGTTGATAGACCTTTATTTTACTCATTTTTATTTACATGCGATGCTGAGAATCAAACCCAGTGCTTCCCACATGCTAGGCAGGCGCTCTACCACTGAGCCACCACCCCAGGCCCAGGTCCCCATTTCTTAGCATTCTGATTTAATTGAGTAGAGGAATTTTCTAGGCAGAGCTTTCCAGGTGCCTCCAACATGCAGCTTAGAGTATCCGGCCTAAGTCGGATGCTGTCAGTGGATGCTAATAAATAGCTGCATAGGACCAGGGAGCCCCCAGGCAGGGGAACCCTAAAGAATAGGATGAGCTGCAACCCTCAAGCTTGCCTACAGCTTGATGATGCCGCTGGGTCTGGTTCAAGGTCAGTGGCCTGGAGGTGCTACAGAGATACTTCAGGATTATAATAGGATGTCTTGAGTTGTAAATCTCAAAAACTCTGGAAGCTGTTACGATCAAGTGCGAAGTGTTTCCTTTGACAGGTTGAGTTCCCGGGATCCCACTGAAAATACTCCAAACACGTGAGAATTTGGGGCAAAGGCAAGCCTGACGAGGAAGGTGTTTCCGTGTGTTGGGAAAGGGTTCAGCTCTCGGAGTAAAGGAGAGCTGACAGAATAGAACTGAGGACCCTGGAGCTGCTGGGGCAAAATCTTCACAGACAGAATTCCTCATTTGTTCAATGGAATCAAATCCATTTTCAGCAAAATCTTTAGATTGCTCAGGCCACAATGAAGCCCAGTTGAGCAGAGACACTCAGATCATCAGGGAAAGATGCTGAAAAGAAAACGAAAGGCCCTTCCCAGAAGGCAGTGCCCCAGTGGAACTCCTGAGCTCCCGCAGATCTTATCTGCCTTCTGGACTAGATAGAGGTCATTCCCAAACGCAGAGGTAAGGACGCAGGGTGCAGTGCTTATCTGGAGGCTGTAATCAGCCTATGCTCAGAAACAAGCAGTACCCGGTGTTGAGAGGACATCGCAGAGGGCACAGAGATCTGTCTGAATCCCTCCTAGCAAGCTCTTCTCAGCAGATGCAGGCTGCAGTCTGTTTTCAAACACAGAAATATGTTTGCCCTTGCATTTCCTCTTGTTCTTACAAAACAGGAGGAAAATCTCAACCTTCATGTTTCCCAGGGACAAATCTCTTTCTGGAATTCCTCCTTTAATACTGATTCTCCTATCACAAGAATCCTTGATTTTACTTACCAGCCACTTAAGTTCTAACAAAGAGATTAAATATGACGATTTCTCCTTCTTAGGATGTTAGGAGAAGCTGCCAAGTAATTTTCAACAGTGTGGCTTTCACTACTCAATTTTTAAAAATTGTTTGTAATACTTCTTTTCCAAGAAGCATCCCAAAACATTATACATCACTACATTTACTTTTTCTGATTCAGGAACTGGCCATTATTTTCTTTAATGTCTAAGCAGAATGCTGGTTATTGAATTGATATCTTACCAGTTCTGGGCTCCAGAGATGTGGTCTTTTTGGAGAGTGAACCCTTCCCATTGGCCATGGGAGGCTCCTGCCTGGAGGAGGACCTGGGCTGGTCATTCCCTTTCTTGATGACGACAAGGACGTGTTTGTGCAGCTGTGCCTGATGCAGAACCTTCAAGACATCTCCATGGGCTAAGCCAGCCAAGGAGGTGCCATTGACGGAGAGAAGGAAATCCCCTCGGTTCACAGTCCCTTCCTGAGAAGCTGCCCCCTGAGAAAACACCCTGTGGACCTGGGAAGGAGAAAGGAAAGGGGAACAAAAGCCAGAATCCATTTATGACCTCCCGTGAGAGCAAGGCAGTAACCGCTACTCTGTAGTGAAGAAACTTCTTCATGACGAGTTTTCTAAATCATAGAAATATTTAAATTGATCAGAATCATTCAGTGTGGAGTGTGGAATTACAAATGTGGATAGCAGCATCTGCACATATTTTTACTCAGCTGCTTGTCAGTGTCTAATATGTGCCTGGCATCTGAGGGGCAACAGGAAAACAAGGACAAATGAGACTTGGGTTTGTCCAATGAATGTGGCCTTAATGACCTCAAGGCCTCTGAATGACACAAAATTTTATGTTATTCTTCAGAAAGAAGTAATTTTATAAGCAAATGCAAGTAGGGTCTGTTGATTCTTATGTTTTTCTTGTGCTTAAATAAAATATTTAGGCAAGCTGTAAGGACACAGATAATCGTCTTTTGTATATTGGCGTTGGCCTATCGTGTCAGCCATGTGTGAGAATGCTCATCTTCACCAATGGAAATACTGCGTACTGCTTTCTCTGTGTTTCCATCTCTGTGTAAGTAGCAGGTGGCATAACTCAGTAGCCTTTGAATGTTCTAATTGGAATCTGTGTCCTGTCCAATTGTGTCTGAGAACCTAACGACATTGTCACTCACCATGATTGATTTTGGCTCCACATCTGTCCCTCCTGCCACACTGAATCCCAAACCTGAGCCTTCTTTTTTATTCAAGACTATGAAGCAAATATCTTCTTTATTCTAGTAAAGAGAAACAAGACAACAATTTACTAGACCGTCCCTGTGCCAACAATGAGAAGTTCCAACCTAAATCCTCCTGTAGGTGCCCATGACAGGCCTCAGTGTTTCTCAGCTCTCACAGAGATGTCAGAGGAGTCCCCAGCTCAACCTCTCTCCTTCTGGGTAGTGCGTAAATGGAAAGTTCTGAAGGTCTGTGCTGTAGCTATGGAACCCCTGGGAAGGTGAACATGAACCAGGGTGCGGGCAGAGACCATTAAGCATTCCCACCTTTTCAAGTCATTTGAGGCACCAGATTGTATCTTCCTAAGTCTGATTATAGCACAGAGTTTCGTCATGAAGGGAATTCCTTGTTCTAGAATTCTTCACATCGACATTTAGCAAAGCCAGTTTCAACAGCCACAAAAAAGATCAAGTGTCAAGAGGCAGAATAAAAGCACATAGAGGCCTTGTGTTTTACAGGCTCACTTCTGGCACATTTAGTTATTGGATTTCAGGTGCAAATTAACTAGCAGTAATAAAATATTCAGAATGTTAAAAAATATAAAGTATGTTTCTGGGTGTGGTGGTGTACACCTATAATCCCAGTGACTTGGAAGGATCCCAAATTTTAGGCAACTTAGCGAGACCCTGTTTCAAAGGGCTGGGGATGTAGTTCAGTGGGAGATCGCCCCAGGTTTAATCCCCAGTACAGAAAGAAAAAAAAAAAACCTAAAAATTATGTTAAAACTAATGTCAAGCTATACCGAGATTAAAATATTCTTAGTAGTATCCTAGGATTAAGTACCAGAAGACTGTCCTGTTTCAAGCATCAAAACATTTTTTGAAATAAACAATTTTAAAATAAATAAACTGGCTAGGCTAATTATTCTGAATTTAATTCCTTCATCCACATGTGGGATATGATTCAGCAACATTTTAAAGCTCTGCATTGCTCTGGTTCTAATGAAGTGATTGATAATCTATCACTTCAAGGTGTTCTCAAACAGCAACAGAACAAGAATCTAAAAATAACCCTTAAAGATGGATTTGATGAGAGAAAACAGAAAGCTGAGACAGAAAAACCGCCTCTACAATACGCAGGGGAGAGAACCCAGTAGAAGAAAGTGTTTAGTCCTGTCAGGAAGTCATGAGAGCTCATTTCCAAGTGTTTTATATCTCTCTAAAGAAGTTGATTTGAACCAAGGCCCACCAATGCCCTTCAGCCACGCCCATGCTTAAGCACACATCAGTGGACAGAATGATGACCACTGGGCTTTCTAAACAAAAATGGAAACACGTGGTACAGTAAATGATTTTGGGAAAGCTTCTGGGAGGTAATGTTTGATGCTGAAATATGAATCTTTCTCAGGCATTTAAATGCAAAGCGACAGAACATTGAAGATAGGGCTCCTGCAATGCAGTATTGTGTTATCACCACTTTTTAAATTTATTCAAATTGTTTTTTTCCAGGGAGGATGCCAGTGTGCTAGAAGCTAGCTGACTGGCAAAATTTTGCCTGAGAAGCTCAGCACAGCACCCAGGAAGCCAGATGAACCATCCAGTGCTCTTCAAGGCTTGGGTGTGCTGAAGTCAGAAGACCAGGGCTTGTTCTGAACTATGTCATCTCTCACCAAAGGCCACAGGAAGTAGTTTTTGTGCAGTTCCATTTCCTGTAAACCATATTCACTGGAAAAAAACCCCCAAAACCAAGGCAGAAAACTGCTAGTGTGAAGAAGGCAGAATGAGGACCTCTGTGTTCACCCCTCCTCTGAAATCAACTGGGTTAGACAATAAGAAAATAAGGGGAGAGTGGCGAGCTGTATGCTGAAGAAAGTAGGCTTGATCTTCAACACCAACACGGGGAGGGTGAATATCAAACCAGAGGGAGGGAGGCCTCAGACGATGCCCGCAAGGGCAGCACTGGGCAGCCTGTCCACAGAAAAAATCACCACTTTATTTCTGGTTCCTGAACACGTGAATCTGGTGTATGAGGCTGGTTGAGACCTTTTCTTTTTTTCCACGCTATCTAACACCATAAATAAAATGTTTGGAGCAGAGGGTTCTGGCTGAGTGTGACCCTACCCTTCCCACCTCGATAGAAATCTGAGTGAGATCTTCCTGCGTGAGATGCTTACAGTAATGTAATGGCAAGTCTAAGAAGGCAAAGAGATGATGGAACACTTCTTTAAATGCTTGGTGTACTCAGGGTTTCTTAACTGCAGACCCCAAGCCAGTGGGCCAAGACTCAGAAGGGAGGGGAAACTCAAGGGCATCATCTCCCCTATTCCCCCTGTCCTTACTGTCCCTGCCAGCTTATTAGATGCCAGAGCTGGCCAGGAGGAGTGGCGTGTGCCTGGAATCCCAGCCATTTGGGAAGCTGAGGCAGGATGATTGCAAGTTCAAGGCCAGCCGGGTAACTTACTGAGACACTCTCAAAATAAAAAGTATTGGGGGTGTGACTCAGTGGTAGAGCACCCTTGGGTTCAATCCCCAGTATGGCCAAAGGAAAGAAAAAAGCAAGATTGCTGCTTAGATGAGAAACCTCAAATAGCATCCTCTGGGTAATATTCTAATTTCTGGAACAGTGTTTGGGAATGAAATAAGTAACCCAAACATATTACCAGGAAAGAAAAATTGTTCATATTTGCTTTTTCCTAATATTCAATTTTAGCTTTCCAATTTCTATGAATAGTCCCAAGAAGCTTTTATTCTTTAGAGAAGTATTCTATACGTGAACCCATTCTCTCTTTTCTGTTTATTGGCACATCTGATTCATTTAAAGATTTTATTTGTAATTAGCTCCTTTGTCTTACCCAAAGGTTCAGAAACTCCTAGACCTCAGGATACAAGTAGGCTACGCTGGTGTGACTGTTTCGCCAGCAGGTGGCGCCCTTCACTCGTTTATGTCCAAAGTGACGTGGCTGGAGGTACCTGTGGTCATTCACCAGCGTTTCTGAGTCCTGCTTAGAATAACCTCTGCAGAGGAACTCCAGAGCTGGGGGTGGGAAGGGTGGTAACTTGCTACCAAGGAATTAAAGTAGCAGTGACAGCAAACTGGCATGTGAGCATTCAGGAAGGTCTAGCTTCTGAAGCCAGCTGGCAGCAAACAAGGCCAGAGTCAGGCTGAGCTGTAGAACTCCCAGCCTGGGCAGGCCTTCCAGGACCAGGCGAGTGCCCCACTTGGCTGGCTGAGGTGGTGACACACACCTGGCCACTAAGGCTGCCGAGGTTTGCCTCTTCCTGTGTCCTCTGCACTCTGCATTTCACTCACCTCTGATTGTGCTTTCGCTTCCTGAATGAGAGTTAGCGTGGAAGATTTTGATCCCACCGATGACAAAACAGTCTGTAATCTCTGCTGGTCCCCCACGGAGACTTCAAGTTGATCCAGACTAAATAACAAATATATTTAAAAAAACATTAAAGAGGAAAGCAGTTTCTCCATTTTCTAAGGATGTTTTTTTTAATGATCTCCGTTCAACTCTATGGCAGTTATTTTCCAAGCTTTGGATTTTCTTCTAGTTGAAACTCCTCCTCCACAGTAAGACCCCCTGTATGCGGAGCAGGAACGTCCTTCACTGACAATGGCAATGGGAGGGCTATGGGTTCAGGGATCCCTCCAAGATGTTAGGGGACGGATGCAGGGGTTTAATGGAAACTCTGACATGGAAACATATTCAATATACAGGGTCAGGTGAAACATTTTAAAATATGCTGACATTCCCACTGAACTCCAGGCATTTCCAAGGCCCGGGTTCCCCCTGAGGTGCAGCCTCCTCTTCCTTCCCATCTCCCTTGCATGTTGTGTTTGCTTAGTAAGTGCCGCGTCCTGGAGAATGTGCTCCTCGGAGCAACATTTTGGCAAACTCTTCCCTGCAGGCACTTTCTTGTTTCCCGTAATTATATTGAAAACAGAGGAGGCTAAATGCAATGTAGTGCTCTGGATTGGATCCTGGAATAGAAAAGGGACATTAGTGGAATTTATTTAGTGAAATCTGAATAGACTCTGTAGTTTGGTTAATAGGATCGCTCAATGTTAACTCCTTACTTTTGACAAAGGGACCGTGGTTATGTGAGATATTAACATCCGTCAGAGCTGGGTGGGTGAGAGGTACGCAGGAGTTCCCAGTACTACCTTTGCAACTTTCATATGAAATTTATTCCAAAATAAAGCAAGTTTATTTAAATAAAAGGGAGAGCAGATACTTACTTAACTGACCAGCTTTTCCCCGAAGGCAGGTCCTGGGTGGTTTTGCCCACTTGGTTGACTGAACTGGGTGCTGCAGGCTCACTGGCTGTAGGGCTGCTTCCACCTGGACCGACCCTGTCCTGACCCTTCCCTGGACATGCGAGGGTGGCTGGTCCATCGAGGCCAGGAAGGCCTGCAGCTGGGGAGCCCGTAGGGGAGCCGAGTGACCTCCTGGGGATGATCTCGAGCTGGGTCTTGAAAAGCATGGCCGAGGGCCCTGCCGGGTAGTCCTCACTGCCGCACAGCTTGTCCAGGTCAGGCATGCTCAGGGCTCTCAGTTCCTGCAGCTTCGAGCGGGACACAGCTGAGGGCTGGGCGTGGCGCACCGAGGACTTGTTCCTCTTGACTGGAGAGGCTGGAGTCACGGTTGGCGTGGGAATTCCCGGAGGAACAAGTGATTTCTTTTGGTCTGAATCTGGACCCTTGTTCCTGGTCTCTGGTGGATTCTGCCGGGAGACAATCAAAGTCATGCTAGACGGGGACTTGGTCATGTGTGGGAGAAGAGTGCCCGATTCACTTTGGTTTTCGCTGCAGGAACTCAAGCTGCGCCTCAGTGACCTCGCTGCTGCGTCACTGGGGTAGCCAAGGCTCCCTGAAGTGATGCTGCCAGATGACCGCCTGCCAATGGGAGGCTTGGAGCTTACAGACAAAAATGGGGATGCCCCAGACTTGGCGGTGGGCCGGTCAGAATTGGCCAGGTTCTCAAAAGACTTGATCCTCTGTTTCACAGAGAAGAATGAGGTAGATTCATGGGGCCAGTTCTGCTCATAGTAGTGATGCCTTCTGGTGACTTTGATTTTGTCTGCGACAAGGCAGCTTGCCTCCTGGACTGCGGTGATGTCACCCTCCTCTGTGGCTGGGATGTTCTTCAGTGTTTCCTGCAGAGGCTTTACGCTGTATACAGCCTGTCCATTAGCCAGGCAGAGAACACCGCCTTTGGATGCCTTTGCCTCAGGGAGACCAGTGCTGGTCACAGGGCCCTGGCTGTTCCGGGCAGAGTGACCAGGGCTGTGTGGGGAATGACTCTCCCGCCCAAAATGGCTTGAGAACTGGGCTGGCATGGAGTAGGTCCTGGTGGCTGGCCTCGGGGTGAAGTAGGGATGGTCCTCCCCAGCAGGGGCGTCATTCTTGGGCATCCCTAGGGAGTCTGACACCAGGCTTGATCGTCCCTGGGAGGGATCTGCCTTTTTAGCAGGCAGTTGAGGGGAGGAGGAGGAAGCCAGTTTGGTCACACTGAAGGATCGTTGCATTTCCTGCTCCACCTGGGAGGCAGGGGGTATGGGCGAAGATGCATGATTTGGGGATGATTCCACTGACGGGTGGAATCTGATTTTACTCTTCTCCTGACAGTTGCTCTGGGCCAAGAACCCTCCCTGTCTGTCACTTTCAGCTGGCTTGTCACCACATGCATTCTTTGGCATTCTTTCAGAAGAAATCTCAACTATTTTCAGATGGTTTGTTCTTTCCAGGGGATCGCTAGCGATTCTCTTGCTTCCTTTGTCACTGGTCTCCCTAGGCTGGGCTGCTTCTGATACTGAGACCACCTGACTGGATGTGCCTGGCTCACTCTGTCTGACCCCTGCCAGGGACACATTGCTCCTGGGTGCTGCAGGACTTGCCAGCCCAGAGACCGCACAGGGGGCCTTGCTGTCTGGTCCACACCTGGGAGATTTGGGGGTGGCTGGGCAACCTCTGTTGGATTCTGAGTGGACAGCCACGTGGAACCGATTACATGCACCTTGCTCAGGAAGAGTCTTGGAGGAGGTCAGGGGTGACATGAACGTGCTGATGCTTGTGTCTGACGCCGAGGCCTTCAGGGACCCCGAGGCAGCTGGGGGTGGCCTGCTCTCCAGCACACACTGGGGAGCCTTGGGGGTGTCTGCGGTGTTTTTGTCAGGGTCTTCTCGGTCATCTATGTGGAACCGGTGTGAAGCTCCCTTGGAAAGCATTTTGTGGGCGGTCTGGGGTGAAATTAAGGATTTCCTAGGGTCTGCTCCACTAGCCTTCGCAGGATTAGCAGCAGGGGCCTCAGAGCCAGCTTTGCTCTTGCTTTTGATGCTGAGTCTCCTCAGTTTAGGGCCACACTTGGGTTTCTGACAGTTACTTGAAATTGTCTCCACTGAACCCTTTTTAGCAGAGTCCTTATTTTCAGGATTCGTTGGCGGGGGAGGGCTATTAGACATCGCAGCCCCCTTTTTGTGGCTTGCGCTCAACATCTGCATTTTGGAGTCGGGGCTTCTGGCTGGCATGGTGGAGTATTCCTTCTCAGTTTTGCTCTGTCCCTGCGAACCTTGGCTATTTTTATTTATTTCTTTAAACCAGGCCATGATGGGCCTCCTGGAGATCATTTTTCGCTTCTGGAGCAAGTCGTCCAGGCCCTGACTTTCAGAGATGTGCAGATGTGCCAACACAGACTCTCCGTTCGTAGGCACGTCCACACTGAAGGAGTAGGTGTGTTCAGTCATGTTTGCCTTTGTTTCTTGTCTGTCTGGGGTTTTGTCATCCAGCAGGTCAAGTCCCAAACCATTCACCACGTGGGGGGAGCTGAGCACGACTGGTGGGTGGTGACAGCGCCTGATGACTTTGGAAGGCTGGCCGTTTTCCACGACTGAGCTAGTGCTGGTCACTTCCAAAGTTTCTTCTGCACACAAAGGCTTGTGACCCTGTGAAATGCTTGTGTCCGCATGAGCTTCCTGCTCCTGAGAGCTTAAATCCAGGAGTGAAAACAGCTGGGGAGAGTCTGGGCTGGAAGCACACGAGACTCCTGGCAAGAAAGAGGCTCTTTCGCAGGGGTTTTCCACCGACTCACTCAGCGCACTGTGTTTTAAGGGCAGAACTTTGGCTGAAGCTGGGCAGGGTGCTGCCTGAGCCGGAGTCGTCGAGGGTGGATTGGGGTAACCATTTGTGGAACAAATTTCAATTTGTTCCTCCTCAGACTCCGTAGTATCTTCCTTGGGAGAAGACCCACGAGAACGAGGCTGTGACCAGCTGTCCCTGGTGGAAGGTCTTGGGGCTTCAGTGAGAGACTCAGGGTCAGAAGAGGAGTCTTCGGCATCTCCATACATGGAGGAGAGAGATGGCTCTGTACTGTCGCCCAGGCCAGACAGGGAGAAACTATCTTCGTGAAAGCTGCTAAAATTTCTAGAGTAGTTGCTCAAAAAGTTTTTGTTCACAGTAAAATGTTTATTGGGAGTAATGGAATCTAAAACCGAAGGCTGGGAGGCCCACTGTGGGGCTGTGGAGGGGGCAGCAGCCAAGGCCTTCTTGGGGGAGGGTGTCTGGTCACCTGTGACTGGCAGGGCATGCTGGGAACTGCCACCTCCAGCTTCTGCTGGTGGCCCACCTTGAGAGCTGCCCTGGTGACCCCTGCTGTCCCCTTTCTGAGAAGACTGAGACCTTGCTTCAGAAGGCTCTGACTCCGTGATGAATCTGTCGATGTCTGTCACGGGGCTCTCTCTGCTCCCCAGTGGGCAGCAGTGCCCCGAGACACCATCACAGGTGTCGCTGGTCTTGTCAGTGGGCACTGGCAGGGAGGGGCTGGCGTGCGATGCCCTTGCAGACACAGCATCTGTGCCCTCAAGCGGAGCCACCTCCTGGGAGGTCTCGGGTACTTGGTCTTCTGTGGTTCCGGAGCCCTTGCAGTGGCTGCCTGGAGTTCCTTGACTCTGCTCCTGCGACACAAGGTCTTGTGCCTCAGCCCCGGGTCCCACACCCCTGGGGGCAGCTGCCTTTCTGGTGACATGGGGCGAGCTGGCCAGAGTCTTGCTAAAGTCAGAAGGGGCTGCGGCCTTCTCCCCTGGGGGTGTGCTGCCCTTGTGGGGGAGCCTCAAAGCAGATCTGCCCTGGGCCTCAGGCCCCACGACCCTGGACAGCAGAGGCTGGCCAGTCTTCTCAGGCCAGTTGACTTGCCATGCATCCATGGAGGTCTTGCTGGGGTCGAGATGGGTGGCCTCCTTCTTTCCTGGGGAAGGGAGCAGGGCTGGAGGGCTGTTTGGTCCTGTGTGAAGAATAAAAAGTGGAGTGGTAGAGAAGATGAAGGGGGAAATGGGAGGAAAACAGAAGCCCTCTCCATTAAAAGAAAACTGTAAACAATCTCAGCCTTTTTTTCTTTTTTAGAAGGACATTCCACAGCCTACACGTGGGCCTTCTTGTCTGTTTTTGTCTCTCAAATTACAGAGCACTCACATCGAGCAAACACCACACTGCCTTCATTGCCCCAAAATAACTCAGACTAGCTGGCAGCATGAAAGTGTGAGCCTGCCCATTTTTCTCTGTCTTGGTGATTTCTGAGGATGGGCGACGCCCGAAATCCTTGGGTTTCTTTACACCATCTGCTCTTTGACAGCAGAAGCTACGGGAGGGGTAAAGAGGTTGTTGTGTGTGATTCCTTAGCTTTGGGGTGGACTCGGCAGAGACCTGTGTCTCATTCAGTCCCAGCATCTGGCCTATCACGTGTGGGTTGTCCCTCAGGCTGTGGGATGGGAGGGACAGAGTACAGTACAAGACAGTCTAATCTCTGATCTTAGGGGCCTCTTTTTAGCACAAGAGATGCTACCCAGAGACAGATGCTATGGATGGTACTCAGGTCTATGTCTGCATGGGGCCTTGGCCTGTCTTGAGGTCAGGGAAGTGGAGGGCTGGAAGGCTGTGTTATTGCAGGAAACCTCCATAGAGGGGGATGGGGCTGCAGTGGGCTCATAAGGGACAGTCTAGACAGTGATGGGAAGGAAGGTGACAAAGGCAACAGAATGAAAGCTTTGAGGTTCACAGTGGCAGGAAAGGGGGCAATGGGAAGTCTAGTTACTCAAGGTACAGGTTTCAAGAGCCACTCCACCCTGCAGGTGGCTTCTCGGAATGCCCTGCATACTCTTGGGCTAATCTATCTAACTCTGGTATGCAGCACCTGGCAAAAGGGTCAGTGGGGAGATTGGCATAAAAAAGAACCCAGGATTAGCAATTTTCTTAGGGTCACATGTTGGAGTGCAAAGCTCGGTCACAGTAATGCTGTCAGTTTGAGAACAGTCATCGACCCCAAATGTTACATACATCCCTCACCTCACATAAAATCATCTTAACTGCATGTTTTTTTTTTTCCTTCCGAAGTTCCTTTGTGAATAATTACAAATTAATTATGAGGACTTAGCACTAAAAGTTTTTCTAGTAACGAAAGTCAGCCCCACGCTAAGAGTGCCCCTTGCATTTAGTTTTCCTCCCAACACTGTGGGGAATGCCCATGACCATCTGCCTTGGGAAGATGAAAAATGGAGTCGCTGAGTGGTTAAGCAACATGTCCAAGGTCACAGTTCACAGGTGGTAGAACCAGGAAGCTGAATCCACAGCCCATGTTCTGACTAAACCCTAACTATGTGTTGACAGCATGTGGCAATAGCAAGGGTGGATCACTGAGACAGGCACAGAGACTCCTGGGCCCCCTGTGGAGGCCAGGGGCCCACTGAGAGCCAAATCCAGGTATTGTGTTCTGCTCAGCCTTTCATTCATGGATTCCCAAAGCATAATTTTCCTACTTTTTTAAAAAATTTTTTTAGTTGTTGAAGGACCTTTATTTTACTTACTCATATTTGGTGCTGAGGATGGAACCCAGTGCCTCACACATGCTACGCAACAGCTCTACCACTGAGCTACAACCCCAGCCCCGTAATTTTCCTGCTTCTACTAACACCAAATACAGGGAGGGAAAGTAGCAAGGAGACAAAAGGAGGAGATTAAAAGAGTTTTTAGTTTCAGATGCACTCACTGAATATACCCCTCACAGGCAAGTTTTGCAATAGCAAAGTGTGTATCTTCAGAGGGTTTTATTTGAGGAAGATTAAGTTATGAAAAAGTATTCTTATGTCACCTTCCAAAATAATGCTTCATTTGGAAACTCCAAAATGCCCAGTAATGGCACAGCCCCGGGCCAAAGGTCCAGCACCTGTCACTCATGATATTGTAGTGTGGAAGGACTTGGGGACATCAGTGAAGTTTTCCTCGCTCAGGAAGGCTACGTTTGTGTTGCTGTGGAGGGGCTGGGGCATGGGACGGGCTGCAGGGGCTGCACTGATTACACAGGCTTGGATCAGTCTCATCACCCCAGCAGCCTGCTCAATTATTTTCTGTCTGAAGCAAAAACAGTTGTTAGGTGCAGGTGCATGCTGGAGTGAGTTTTTCTTTCTTAAAAGAAACAGCATAGGACTGTGATTGATATATTTTGCATATACGCATGTATGCACAACAGGACTAAAAGGCTACATGATGGGTTGGGGATGTAGTTCAGTGGTGGAGCACTTGACCAGAGTGTATGAGGTCCTGGGTTCCATACCAGCAAAACACACACACACACACACACACACACACACACACATGCACACACAGATGCATAGCAAAATACTAATAGAGGTTTTTCCTGGAGCTTAGGTGATTTTTATGCTTATTTAAACAATTTAACTATTATTTTCTCAGTTTTTAAAATAATAATCATGCATGCATTTCATGACAGTTATTTAAAGATTTAGTGGCAAACAAGGGCTTCTGCACTCCCCACACTGCTTCAGGGAGCTGCTGCTTCCTCTGGTTTCTAAGAGCCACTCACTAGGAGTCTGTTCCAGAGGCCTGGGCTCTATGTCAGAGCTCCCAACTGGCACATCGTACGTGGTTGGCTAATCACTCCTGTGTACAATAGCAAGTTGATCTTTATTCCTTTCTAAAAATTTTCATAGAAAAATTGTGTGTGTACATGCATGTATCTTATTGCATGTGTATTATAGTCTAGGCAGATAAAAATGTTTTTTCTTAGAAAAATCATGTGAATAACTTATTGAATGCAAATTGTTTACTAGACAGTGCTCCAAGTATTATCTGTGAAAAACTTCACTGATTCCTCCAAAAACAAAACAAAACAAAACAAAACAAAACAAAACAAAACAAAACAAAACAAATCCACCAGGTGGGTGACCTAGGACATGAGTGACTCGCCCAGGGTCAATTCCCAATTCCCTGTCAAACTCTGAAGCTTCGACTTGAACCCAGGGAGCCTGCATATGGTGCACATGAGCTTCACTGTCATGCTGCATGTACATTATTTTGGAATCTTAAAAAGGATTGAGAAAAAAAGGGTAAGGTGTTCCTTCTTTTATCAGTTATGCATTTTGGGATCTTTACCTTAAAAAAAGAATATGTTTTGAAGAATATTCTTCCTACATATTGAAAAGCAGCTGAGCTCCTTATAATAAAATTAAAAGAAAGAGGACTTTGATTGGCAGTCAATTTGTCAGCAGGACCAACTGGTCACAGATAGTTTTTTAACTGGGAAGGAGAAAGAAAAATCTACAAAAAGGAGCCAGAAGCTCTAAAAAAATTGTAGGGATGATGTTATTTATTTCTTCTTAATTTTCTTCTTTTTCCTTTTTTTTTTTTTTTTTTTTTTTTTTAAATGCCATGCTGGGAATTAAACCCAGGGCTTCACACATGCTAGGCATGTGTTATACCACTGAGCTATATCCCCAGACCTTTTTATTTTATTAGGACACAGGGTGAGAAGGTCTTGATAAGTTGCTCAGGTCGGCCTCAAGTTTGCAATCCTCCTGCTTTAGCCTCTTGAGTTGCTGGGATTAGAGGTGTGAACCATCAGGCCTGGCTTGGGACCAGGTAAAATGTACGATACTTCACATATACCCCAAAAGCCTAGAGGGCGCCAGTGTGTCACTACAACTCAACAATCAGTCATAATGAGGACCTGGACAAGTAAGAATTGAATGATAATGGATATCAGGAATTACATGTTAATCGAACACAGCACAACTACTAGGTATCAGTTCCTGGCACAAGTGTTAACTGGCCGCTCAGTGAATGCCCAGGAGACCAGTTACTCCTTTCTCAGGGCTCATTACCTCAGGGAGTCCAGAGAGGGGAGACAGGAGAGCACCCACACACCTGTAGTGGGAAGGGTCAGAGCCCCAGTAACGGGGCAGGTGGTTCTTCTGTGGGGGTGGGAGTGGGGAGGGGGAGGCTCAATGCCTCTCTACATGGAATGTGACCCAGCAGAAATTTACATACATAAACCCACTTATTTAAGTTATAAACTCACAGAACTCAGGAGAACTTGCCTGCCTAGAATATATTCCTCATGTGGAGAGAAAGGAAAGAATTTTCTGCATTAGGCTGCAAATTAGGAAGATGTTGGTAGTGGTGATTAAAAAAATGCTCCTTTGTCACCCATCCCCTTCAATTCCAGAGCAAATGTGCATTCCACAGACACTTCCAGAGGATCATTTTGTACAACATTCACTCTTAAAATGTGTGGCTGTGCTGGCCTCAAATCAAGCATTCTTTTGAAAGGTAACACCGAGGGCTTCCTCCATATAACTTTCTCTTCCCTCAAGTAAAACCCCTTAAACCCCTTAAAGTTGCACAAAGTCAAACTGTTAATGAAAATTGCCTTGTTCATGTTCATTCAGTGAGTCAGTATGAACTACAAAGACAGAAACCATGGTAACAACCTCGTCAATGGGAGGACAAAGAACCACAGATCACAAAGCATCAGGGGCCTGTATTTTTTCTGTGAGTAGCCATCAAAATATGGGGTGGATATTCTGAGTTTCCAAATTTTTAATTTATGAACAGCCCTACCAAGTGAGGCTTCTCATGTCCCTCTTCCACCACAGTTTGCTCACCAACCAGATAGCAGGAACTGCAATAGGTAAAGACCTTCTGGAAGCTACAGAGGGACTGCCAGCAGGGGGTTCTCAGCCACTGAGAAAAGTGTCCCCACCAGAGTGCAAATTTAGAACACAAATTTGCCTTCTCCACTAACAAGGCCAACAAGTTATTTAATTCAGCCCAACTAGAAAATCTCATTTTGCAAAATTATTCTGGATGACTACAAGATGCTAGGAGGTTAAATTGATTTTTTATTTTTAATTTTTTTTTGTACCAGGGATTGAACCCAGGGGCACATAAGCACTGAGCCACATCCCCAGCCCTTTTTTTTACTTTATTTAGAGACAGGGTCTCACCGAGTTGCTTAGAGCCTCACTAAATTGCTAAGGCTGGCTTTGAACTCACAATCGTCCTGCCTCAGCCTCCTGAGCCACTGGGATGACAGGTGTGCCTCACCAGGCCTGGCGGTCAAATTGATTTTGACATGATTTCTGCTTCCACAGCATCACTCCATCTCTCATCGACACTGCTTCCAATATTAACTTTTTTTACTTTCCCTTGTGGAGGTTTTTGTCACCATTTCTCAGTGCATTTGATTTCACATAAGCAGTGTGTTGAGATTCTGAAGGGTGGAAAATCCTTGTGTTTTATCTCATGTCTCATCTGTGTCACCAAATGGGGAAACAGTGCTGATGACTGAAAATGGATGCAATCAACGTGGAATTAAAACTAGACACAATGGTCTAGTCAAATTGTTAAATGAAGGTAGCTTTTAAACATCATAAATTTGTAGAAGAGGTTTTCCCCTCCTCGAAATTATCCACATGGAACACTTTTTTTTTTAGGGTAGCTGCCTTGCTATTTTTAAATTTAACAAATGATAAAATAATCTCACCAGTCACAGGTTTTTGCCCCCGCTCTGGTGCAGCTTCAGGTGGGTTCTCTGTGAGATGTCCGGTGTCTGGATGACACAGAATACTTGCCGGCCCACAGTCAGTCGGGACACATCCATCCCCAGGGGTCAGCTTCCCCACAGGTTCCTGGTACAATTACAACCACAAGTCACTACTAATAGCTTTCAGGTTTTCTGCATCATAAGACAACGTCATACAGAGTAGAGGAGAGCTGGTTTGAGAAAAGTCAAAAGAGCCGTGGAATAGGAGCCAGAAGATCCAGACTCTGGAAGGGGCATGGTCTAGTTCCCCTTCCCTAAGCCCCAGGTTTCTCAGCTTTAAAATGATAGGCCTGGGGGACTGGGGCTGTAGCTCAGTGGCAGAGTGCTTGCCTAGCATGCGTGAGGCACTGGGTTCGATCCTCAGCACCCCATATAAATAAATAAAATAAAGGCAAAAATTAAAAAAAAAAAATGACAGGGCAGGGATTGTGGCTCAGTGGCAGAGTGCTTGCCTAGCATGTGAGAGGCACTAGATTTGAATCTCAGCACTGCATATAAATAAATGAATAAAATAAAGGTCCATCAACAACCCAAAAAAAAAAAAAGATAAAAAAAAAATGGGAATGATAAAATTTGCCCAGTCTCACTATGGAGTTTTAGATAAAAGATGCTTAAGATGAGAATCGCTACAAAAATGGCATATAAAAGGCTCTAGAGATGGAAGGCAGTATCGTTATAATACTTAGAGATATCCAGGACTGTAAAGTCAATTCCATAGTTTAGTAGTGAGGGAAATGACAAATCTGGATAAATGAAACTGACATTTAATATTTTAAGGTTTCTCTCAGGCCAAGTGTCAATTACTTTATCCGCCTTTCTTCTATCTAATCTTTATTGCAAAAAAAAAAAAATTTTTTTAAACTTATTAGGAAGATAAATCGGATTTGGAAATTACCCACTGAGTTTTGAGTCAGAAAGTGGCCCCATGGCAGCGGCAAAGGAGAGAGGTGAGAGGGACAGTGTGTCCAGAGCAAGTCTCGTAAAACATCATTTTGCAAAATGTCAATTACCAGCTGAGGGCAACCTTCCTAGGGTTTCACTGCATTCTGGCTCAGTGAGGTAAGGGAGGGGAAGGTAAAAGCAGCAGGAGAGTTTGGGAATGGACAGAGGCCGTCACACTGGCCCTGCATCATGAATTCACCACTGCTACTGACCCATGCACTTTAAAATGGTTAATTTTACATTATGTACATTTTACCTTAGTGAAAATAATTCAATAAAAGCAGTAAAAAACAACCTACTCATCAACAGCTTTTTTTCTGGTTTTGCTTTTAACTTCCAATATTGGAGGGTATTTTAGAGCAATGCATTCTATGTTTTGTATGTAAACAAAATTAAACTTTGGAACCAAAATTTTGTGAGAAAAATTCTTTTGCACCCAAGTTTTAAATGCTGCTTGAAAGTTCTTATTAAGAATATGGATTAAAAACTACAAAAGCTCTTATTTTTAATGGATAGACATCATTATGAATAAAAATCCTGATCTGTTGTTCTAGAATGATCTAAAACTGATAATGATACTTTTTGAAAAAGAAAGCACATACCCATTGGTTAAACATTACATTATAAAATGTGTTGGAAAAAGAAAAAACAAAACAAAACACATACTGGTTAGAGGTAAGATGTAATTTCGAGGGGGAAAAAAAGATAAATTTCTACTTTATTTTTTATTTGTTTTTAATTTCTATTATTTTATTTTGGGGGGCTGGGGATTTAATCCAGGGGTACTTAACCACTGAGCTACATCCCCATCCTTTTCATTTTTTATTTTGAGACAGAGCCTTGCTAAGTTGCTAAGGCTGGCTTTGAACCTGCGATCCTTCTGACTCAGACTCTCAAGTCTCTGGAATTACAGGCATGTGCCGCTGTGCCCAGCTCTACCTTTTTTTTTTTTTTTTTTTTTAAATAGGGCTGGGGAAAAAAAGACTTCTGGCCTTACATAGTGTTTCTGATTTTACATTTCTGGGTCTAATTACATGTATTTTTATATATGCCACTTAAAAACATCTTCAAATATGGCCTTATTAAGTCATCTCAGGTTCATTGCTCAGAGATCAAGAGAAATTATTTATGTTGAAGAGATTATAAACAACATTAATTTCTCTTACTTTCTCCTTATTAAAGAAGAGGTACATTGAAATATTAAAAAATGAATTAGATAATTCTAACCAAGTAGTAACATAAAATTAACTTGCATCTAATGTGGGTGCATTTTAAGTTTCTAAGTGAATATACTCCCTTATGTCATGTGATATTCATAACATGGGTATGAGTAGCTATAATTAAGGTGTAATAACAATTAAGCTATGATAAGGATCACTTATCAGTTGAAGAGAATCCCCGTGCAATTAGGTTTGATGGCTCACCCAACTCTGACCTGACTAGGCAGACATCACCAGCCCTATTTTATAGCCAGAACTGAGGCTAGAAAGTCTCCATAACTTGCCTAAGTCATCACTCAACTTGAACCAACTAGTCAGTGGAGCAGTTGGGACCAGGCCCAGGGCTTCGCTTCACCCACACCCTACTGCCTTTCCCTCCTTGACCAGAGGCCCTCTCTACAGGTAAGGAAGCAATCACATCTTTTAGCTGAATGATCCCATGACTGATGACCTGCCAATACGCTAATAGGTTCCCATGAAATGCATGACTCTCCCAAAAGACATTTCTCCAATCAGCATCCTTTTTTTTTTGAAGTAGATTTCCCTGTGCTTGCCAACAGAGCCCATATTCATTCACACAATATTCACTTAGATTCAAAGTAACAGAGAAAGTCAATTACCTCCTCCACAGTTCCATCTGGTGGAAGGCCAGTGATGGTCTCTTTGACAGTAGTAGTCTGGACTTTAAAGTCCTGACCACATGATCCATCTGCTCTGCCAATAAGGGACGCTGTCTCTGAGCAGCTGGACTCCACCTCTGGTCTCTTGCAGTGTGGGCTGACCCTGGCTACTGGTTTGTGCCTGGACAACAGGTTTTCATTCTTCTTCTGCGGGGGAATAGGGTTCTCTGTGTTCTTCACATACTGGGTGTCTATGTGGACTTTGTATTCCAGTTTGGGTGAACTCCTTGATCCTGACAGTTCCTTTCTTCTTGAGCTTCCAGGGCCATTCTTGGGGGCCTCTGCAGAGCCCAGCAGGCTGGTTGGCTGGGAAGAAGCATCCACGGTACCCTCTGGAACACTCTCCTCCAAGTACAATGAACTGCCCAGGAGAGGCACTGAGGAGGCCTTGCTGACCAGTGTTTTCTGGGGCTGTTCCTCTTGCTTGTTGACATCCGTGACCTTGGAAGAGGTCACCAAGACAGGCCTAGTGTCATTTTCTGTCAGAGGCCTGCTGGGACCTGGGAGGGATCCTGGGAGGGAAATGCAGTCCCCTTCTCTGCCGAACTCTTCCTCGTCACTGCCATCGTTGGCGTCGTAGCAGCCCACCCTTCTCTGGCGGAGCAGAGGGTTCCTGAGGACCTGCGGACTCCCAGGGAGGCTGGCTTGTCTGGCAACTGTCACCTGCTTGTGGAAGAGCCCCGAGGTCCGCTGGCTTCCCAGAGTCACAAGGCTGTTGGCCCTGGCTTTTGCTGGTTCCTTGTGACCTGGAGCGGGCAGAGAAAAGTCCAGTGAAATCAAGTTAATGAATCTGGCCTGGTCTTATAACTGAACCCCATCACGACACAGGAGCATTCCACATTCACAATCGCCAGACACACAACCTCGGCTCCGGACACCCTGCTTCAATGATATGACTTCTGAGGCTCTATTCAGAGTGGATGGCCAGCCTATGGCTTCTCTTTTCCTTCTGGCATCCCCCACCCTTTTAACCCTTACTCTCTGGGTAATGTAACTTAGATTGTGTGCTGTCTGGAGACAGAAACTTGTAATTCTTTGATTTCCATGATGTTTCATATGTTGCTGGGTCCAACCTAAATGCTGCTGTCAAGAATTTCTCTTTAGATGGGTGCATCCAATGATGTGTTCCCCACACCTGAGGTCCCTCCATCTGCAGCATGGGTTGGCCGACCTTCCCCACCTGGGAATGAAGTGTGCACTCAGCCCATTTACTGTCTACTTGAGTGGCCTGTCATTACTAGTGGCTGCATCTACCAAGAGTAAACTCTGGGTTTAGTCAGCGTAGAAAGATGGCTGTGTTCAACCAGAGGCCTGCTTTCCTGGGACCAGGGATGTTAAACCATCATGGCCTCCAGTGGAGAGGTACAAACTGGCACTTGGTTATTGGAATGCAGAGAGCCCAGGACCCTCCGGGCCGCCCTGCTTACTGGAGGAGCTGGGAGGGAGGCTGCCATCCTCCAATGCGCTGCAGCTACTGCCTGGGTGATCTTCATCCTCGGAGCCGGCCACCACGAAGTCTGACAAGGGGCCCTGGACATCATGGACAAAGTACTGGGAAAGTTCAGATTCCGAAATTAAGGAGTCCTGTTGGAGAAGAAAATGCTGGATGTCTCCACTTTCTTGGAAAATATACCAGAAGCAGATAACTGGAAACTAATTACTTCCTATCTTTGCAAGAACACTTTGTTCTAATTCACAGTCATTCAAAACAGCCGTGATAGTAAACGCCCATCTCTGTTTACTTTTTAGGCTGGCTACATTAACGATTACAGAATAAAAAGGTGACTGTTGTTGCCAGATCCTGTTTTTAGAGGTTGGGGGCAGCGGTGGTCACATTTTTGGCAATGATCAGTAAACCCACAGCAGCAGTGTATCAACCATCCCAGAAAAGACACTGGAGGAGGGATAAGAACCCAGAATGAAATTCCAAGCCAATTGGCCCAGCCAATTGATTAGGGGCGGGGTGGGGTGGGGGGGACATTGCGCCCAGATCCAGTGGGATTTAGGAATGCGCCACCATTTCCTTAGTCACAGGTCCCCCAGAACTCAGGCCTGCTTTAACATGGAGCAGTTTTTAAAAATTACTTTCCAAACTGCAGTTCTGGTTCTTCAATTTTATTGCTTTCCTCTTTTCCTGGATGAATATTTAATAAGAGAAAGACACACTTGGGTATTTGTTCTCAAATTAGCATGGTTGCTATTTCCTATCAAAAGTGACATAAAGAACTCATGGGCAGAAATATGTGTTGGGTACTCAGGCTTGACTTATGGGCTCCTTGAACTGGTTATGGTCCTGCTGAGTGGGGTAGGTAGCAGCATGTCTTGACTCACCTTTTTGGTAAGAGAGGGGCTCTTCAAGGGGGTACCTGTAGGGGGAGAATTCACCATATTGTCAAAATGATGAAGTTCAAATCACAAGTAGGCTCACATACTTAACTAGAAAAGGAGACACCAAGCATATTGAACAGAAGCTCCCTTTGCTGCAGAGGTGCTGATGGACTGCACACAGAGGTGAGGCCTACAGGTTACTTGGGTCTCTGACTCACCCTGTCCTACCTCCCAAGACCCTGCTCATGATCCAAGCCCTGACTCCAATGTTACCACCTCCATAATGATGCCAGTTAAAAGTAATTTCTTTCTCCAATTTTTCAGTCTTTTATATGACACACCTCCATTTCCAGATACGTAGGAAACTTTAATGATGAATGGACATGTCTCATCTGTCTTCCTCAACTGTGTAACGATTGGTAGAGCAGAGATATTGACTGATGGGATCCCACAGAGCTGAGCATTGCACTGGCTGTCTAGTAAGTGTTCAGTGGTATCTGCTGAATGGGCTGAAGGATGAATGAACAAATGAACATCATCCAAGAAACTCATGACAGAACCAGGGACAGGAATAGGTATGTATTTTAATTTTTAACTAAAAGGATGAAAAGCTCAGCATTTAGACTTTAAATTCTATGCCACAAGCAAAAGAGATTTAGGGCATGTGGATCATACTTAATAAAATCTTTTCTAACTGATAGAGTGGAAATGTTGGGATTAAGAAACTGCAGCTTTCAGGCAGGTCAGAATAATGGAATGGTTGAATAAAGACTCTATTATGGCTGAGTCTACTTCAAATGTATTAATTATGGATGCAAAGAATCAGGGTATTTCATGGTTGCCAAAAAATCTTATGCTTTCCTTTTTCTCTGACAACCAGTAACTCATATTTCAGTTCCTTTTTCCTCTGGGACCTCAATCTGAACATCAGTAAACTCTCCAGCTCAGAAATGTTTGAAGAGTCTCTTTAAGTTTCCATGCTACAGGAAACAGTTTTAAAATGCAATACAATTTTCTAAATTCATAAGAAACTCCTGGTCACTCCTTCTCTACTTGAACTTTTCCATGTACAAGGGAAATCATGATTTTTGCTGCCTCTATTACTCTCTGTACATTGAAACTTTTTAGATTCATATAAAGAAATCTCAGGCTTTTAGATGAGTAATACTCTACATCTATCAAATTACTCATATTTTGGTATCATCTCACTTTTATCTACAGCATTTTGGATGAATCGTGCATAAATACATGAAATGCTGTTAACTCACTTTTGCAAATTATTTGAAAGTAGTACAAGAAGCATGCATGATTAGATCTTTAATGAAGCACATTAAATAACTGTGGAAATAAAAAGTACCAACCACGAGAAAGCACTGGCTCTCTCTGACAGCTACTTTCACCAACACTGATAATTACAGAATCTAATACTATTGCACTGGGGAGCGCCCCCTGGGTGAACTTAATGAGACACTCTTCTGAATGTTGAATGAAAATGTGCAATTACAGTACCTAAGCCAGGAGAGGAACTGGCCTCTTTGCTCTCCTGATAAGTGCTGCGTGCTATCACTTCATCCATTTCCTGCTCGGAAACCTGATTTTCAGCAGAAAGCACAAATTAGATGGTTTTATTTATTTATTTTCCCCCAATAAAAGTAGCTGAGACCAGAGTCCAAGTTGAATGCAGATAAAAAAGCAAACCATATGGTCAAAGATCATGACCATCCTCTGAAGCAATAACTCTGGACAATAAGTACAGTTGGGTTAATGGGTGGCGTCAAAGAATGAATGCATAACAAGACCTTCACTTCCAAGCTCAGGTACCATGCCACGACTGTATCTGCCTCTCTCCAGAACGCTCACTTCCAATTCTTTCTTTTAAACAATTTAAAGTCTACAAAAAAAGGTGAAGAGAAGTACAAGAATTGTACACTCTTCACTTTGATTTACTAATTTTTAACATCTCGCCACATTTACACGTATGCCCTCTTTGTATGCATGCGTGTGCATGCACACGGATTACAACTTTTTGCTAAACCAAATGCAAGTTGCAGACTTCATGATCTTCCACCTGTAGATAAGGACTCTCCTCTCAGATAACCATGGCACTATTATCTGATTCAGGAAATTTATCACTGATGACTCTCTAATATACATGTCATATTCCAATTTCTGTCAAACTGGTCCAGTACCATCCTAATTTTAGAAGACCTACTCCAAGTGTGTCTGTGGGTTGCAACTAGTTCACAGAAAGTCTGACACCAACCCATGGTGACATAAAGACTATAATCTGGAATGCAAATTTGCATCAGGCTTCCTTCATCAATGAAGCCTTGCCAAGGGAAAAATGTCAGCGGAACCAAATAGCATGTACAGAGATGTAACTGATTTACATTCTGGTACTGGCTTTTCTTATTTTGAACCTGTATTTGACCATCATGAATCAGTTTCTTTGCATAATAATGTTTTACAGAAAAATTGGTTTTGGCAATCCAGAATGTAATCCATTCTAGCTGTCAAGAGTCTTTAGTGTCTTTTAATCAGAAACGGTTATAAGCTTTTCTGTCTTTCATGATACTTATATTTTGGAAGAAACCCAGGCCAACTCAAACCCTCAATTAGGATTTGTCTGATAGTTTCCTCATGCTTAGATTCAGATTATGCATTTTTTTTTGGCAGAAAAGCTACAAAAAAAGTTTCCTTCTCAGCACTTCCAGAGGCACTAAGGGTCAATGTGTCTCACAAATGATGATGATAACTTGAATTTCTTTGGTTAGGATGCAACTTGTCAGATTTGTCCACTGTAATGTCATTAACAAGTAATCTGTGAGGAAACAGTTTGAGACTATAAATATCCTGCTCCCCAATTTAAGATACATTTTAGCATTATTGATTATTCTTGCCTGAATCAATTATTGCCATGAAGTTTTCAAAACAATTATTTTGTAACTTTCTTGTCCTTCTATATTTGTTAGTATCAAGATAGATTTATAGATTTTTTTTCTATTAGTTTTTCTCCTTGTCATTAATCATGGGAAGATATTTTTTAAGCATGACATATACTGAACTGTATACTATTTCAAAAGATAATTAGAAAATTTATAGTTTCTTTTTTTAAAGGTAAGATGACTTCAAACTTACAATGGTCATTTTGTGCACTAAAATAATATATAGCATAAATAAATATTTGGATCAGTATAGTGACTTGCCTTTAATAATTATAAATATTGCTATGTAGGATTGAGCATTACATTTTCAACCACATAAATCATAATCACATGGCCTTTATGTAATAATTTGTAGTAGGCTTCACAGGAAATAAAACGTGTACATACACACACAAGCACATATACTTCTAGCCCCCACTCCCCACAAAGCAAACAAGAATTTTGTATAAATGAGCCATAGAAAATATAAGTTTAAACAGTGGTTGCTATTTTTCTTAATACTAGACTTTCAATATTTACAATTGTTTTTCTGAGTGGGAGAAAAATGGATTTCTATTACATTCTTCTTCTTAACATAAGCTAGAAGCTGCTACCCCAGCGGGTCCAGATTTTAGCCTGTCTAGACCTGGAAGGTTCAAATATCCTAATTGGGCAGCTGCTGCTCCAGACGTTTTGAGAAACAGAAGAAAAAGAAAATCCTTGTGGTATTTCTCTTGGAACAACACGAAAACTAAGGGAGCATATACATTCAGAATCAAAATGTTCTGTTGGCATGAAATGCTGGGATAGTGGTTTAAAAATACATTGAACATAAAACGGAATCTTGACCAAAAGAAAAATATAGTATGGTGTTACAACCAAGAACACCATGTTTACCTAGGAAGAAACGTGCACTCCAGTTAAATACTGAAATGTGGTTCTGCCGGACACATCTCCACACTATCACAGAAGCCCATTTGACTGTGTTTAGAAGCATGAATCGACCTGTGTCCAACAGTTTCTCGGACTGTCAGTCCATCAGGATTCTTATGCTTTGCACTGAAATGCTGTCTTGACTTTTGATTGTGTTGGCAAATAGGCAGATGCTTTTGGGCCAAGATGAAGTGATCTCTTGAACAAATCATGGCCCGTGTTATGCTGGAAAGGATTTTGAAGTCGGTCATGCCTTGAGGCCAATGACTGCAAACCACTGAAAACTTAATTTTCTCTAACGTTGCCAAGGGATGCATTAGGTCAGCCCAGCCAACTGGACTGCTTCCTGAGGTGAAGGAGATGATGGGGGTGACAGATCCAAGTGGAGACCCTGGAGGAAGGCACTGAGAACTGTTCTCTCTGTAACTATGAGACAAAATAGTGTTAAAACTGACCCAGAGAGAGCCACAGGGACAGCAGTGGAGAGATTCTAAAAAGTAGAGCAGATTCTAGAAGAATGTATCAGGACCACAGAAGGGACAGGAGAAAGGTGGGAGGCAGGAAAAAAACAGAAGCAGGACTTGGTTTTATGTGAATGATACTAACTATTTTGGATGCAAGACATTTCTGAGAAAGGACAGAAAACAGAACACAATCTGCAAAGACGCTTGCCTTTGACTCATTAAGGGCCTTCTTATTCCCAGCCCTGCCATTGCTGCTGCGCCTCCCAGATTGAGGCATGGAGTCACAGCTCAATGGCACTTAAGTGTGCAGGGAAGAACAGCCCAACCGAGGAGCATCACTGAGAATTTACAAATGATGCTGTCAAGAAATCTCAGATGTCCGATGAGGGAACCCGCGCAGACTTCTTAAAGTGGCCTCCAAATCCATCAAGCATGGCCGCCTGGGGCCATTTAGGATATAATTGAATCATACCACAAACGATACAATAAGCAGGGTCATGTGACAGACATAGACTTAAGGAACATTTTGAATTGTTAAAAGGAAAGGGCTAAATTTTGCTAAATAGGACCTGATCATAATATTAGAGGCAAACTAACTTTAAAATGTTTTTATATCATGGATTCAAAATAACCAAAAATAGTGCTCAAAGTGGATTGAGTGGAAGTTGCTGAAGGGTTCTGTGGTTAACCTGAAAAAATTAAAAGCAACTGTGTAAATATAAAAGAGACAGGACCAAATAGCAGAGATGAATGATTTATAGGTTATAATGATCTATAATCAATAGTGTGAAATTGCTATGGAAAAAAAAATTAGTGGACTCTGTGGTCTTATTGACAGAATAGTCTGTGCAGGTCAAGGATGGCCTGGACAGAGGATGAGGCCTCTCTTTAAGTTCCTCTTTCATCTGTCCAACTGCAACAATGTCCTCATACCTTAATATTTTGGGGGATCATAAATGACAGAATTTGATGCAAGCTGCTGACTTTCTTCACAAATGTAAAAACATGTTTCCAAATTAAGTCATTCATAAAGTCCCAGTAAAGGTCCAGGGACTTCAGGTTAAAAATCCCTTCAGATTAAGACTTGAGATACCTTCTAATTCATCTGTGTAGCTCTTGCATGTTAACAATGGAAGTTCAATAAATGTTAGATGATGAATTTGACCTAGGACTAGGATTGATGATCTGAATCACACTGGTGGCAGGGAGACTGGGAAGGTCAGGCTCTCTGTTCCACTAGTTTGATGCCTGAGCATCTGCCTGTTTCCCAGCCTCCATACTCATCCCAGTTTAACTACAGGGTCTCGTCAGGGACTCTGCCTCTTTTGTTTGGTATTGGGTTTACCCGGGCTGGTGACTTACAGTTGAGCTACTAATGTTAGATCTTTCTTCTTCCCCGCTTAAGTAAACCTTGGAACTAACAGAAGGTCATTTAATGGTTCATTCTCAACAGAAGACTACATGGGCATTGTTACAACCAGAAAATGGGTTGAGCTGCAGTGATTTGCATGTGCTATTGGCTCCACATTGCTCCACTTTCTATTCTATGGGGCTGCTAGCATGAGATATGCCAAGAAAGACTCCCACTTTCAGAATGCATCTTCAGGAGAACAGGCCAAAACCAGTACTGGACAATGCAAATATAAGCTAAGTGTCCAGGAGAACTTTAACATGCATTCATGTTGAGTTATGGTTTGGATATGTAGTGTGCCCAAAGGACCCATGTGTTAAAGGCACAATGCAGCAGTGTTCATAGGCGGAAATTTTGGGAAGTGATTGAATCATGAAGGCTCTGACTTCAGCGGATTAATCCACTGACATCAGCAGATTAATCCACTGATGGAGTAATAATATGATAGCATTATTGAGAGATGATTGAAATTTAGGGGGTAAGGCCTAGTTGGAGGGTCAATGGTACTGTGCCCTATAGTATATCTTGTCCTCCCTCTCTCTCTGTCTCTGTCTCCCTCCCATCACAATGTTCAGAAACAATGTACCCAATTGATCGTGGATTAAACTGTTTTCTTCCTCTAAGTTGATTTTCTCAGGCATTTTGTCACAGTGACAGAAAGCTGACTCACACATGCTGCATAGGTAGATTTGAGAACATTTGTTTTAGAAGTAAGTGGAAAAGACACTACTACGAACTTAAAAATTTAGTCTTAGTCCATTGGACAGAAAAATAGGATCCTTCACAATACTGAATAAACTTAACTTCTCCACTACAGTTTATTTGAAATGCTGGGCTTCCCCATTCCCTTTTTGGAAGTGAAATCCACAAATATTTGCAAATAAGCAATTAGTTTGCAAGGCCAGATTTCATCTTTAAGTTGCATGAGATATTCACTTAGTAGGATAAATAGGTAGTTTTTAGACCCAACAAACAACTAAATTAACATTGAGAAGGAAACCTTTCTCCTCAAATCTGAGGACATTTTTCCTTGAAAAATTCTGCACTCTATAGAAATGCAAAAACAGTCACTGGCATAAGTGAATTAAAGGTATCATCTAAGTTTAAATTACATTCTAAATAATCATTGTTCCTACTATTAAAAAAACTATCTTGTCACACTCACTTCTTACTTCAAAAATACTTAAAGTTCACTGAACCTACTTTAAAAACCAATTAGTTAGCATTATACTTGGTATCAGTTTAGGAATATGAGTTGCTGCAGCTGGACAAATAGCCAAGTCACCTTCCCATGCTCAGAGCAGGATGGAACACTTCACCTTAGGGTTAGGGTGCCGGCCGATGACCAGGCGGACGGGTCCTGGGGGGCATTTACTCAAGATGGCGTGCACTTTGCTCAAAGCAGCATGGCGAACGTTGACTGAGTTCACTTCCAGGATTTGGTCTCCGCGGCTAGGGAGGGCAACATAGTCAGCACTTTGTAGTAAAATCAGCATTTTAAAAGACAAGAAGTCTGTCTTCCTTCTATGAGAGGCTTATAACATCAAATCTTTTCTGAATACTTCAAAGAAGTAAATGACATCCTTTCATCTCTGCATAGATGTTTTTTCCTATTAGGCCTAAGTTGTGTGTTCCTAATTGTACCATGACCACCATCTTTGAGCATCATTTCTACACCTGTAACAAAGCCAAAGGTGGATAAATGCAAACCTAGATTTAGCAATGAGTGTTTTAATATTTTATCTTATTTGGAAGTGACCTAGGTAGTCACTGAATAGCTACCATTTCATTTACTTTATTCAGACCAAGAGTGTAGCTCTCAAAAAGACTTGGAAAACTTAAGCAGACATATGTTTATGCTCTAAAATGTAATTACAGTTTAATATTACATTTATTAACTCCTCTCAGTTATAACCAGTTCATTTTCTCATTTTAGCTAAAAACCTAACTTTTGTGATTCTGAACACCTCATAGAAGAAAAGTTGTGTGTATGTTGCATGATATTTAATATTCATAGAACTGTGGTACAATGTAGGCAATACACAAACCCATTTATAAACATACATGCTGTCAAAACATACCGCACCTGAACCTACATGTGTAGACGTAAGAATACAGACAGATGAAAATGAAGATCTTATGTTCTCACTTTAAAATTGTAGTTATGAGCTGGGTGCAGTGGCGCACGCCTGTAATCCCGCAGCTTGGGAGGCTGAGGCAGGAAGACCACAAACTCAGAGCCAGCCTCAGCAACTTAGCAAGGCCCTAAGCAACTTTGTGACAACCTGTCTCAAAAAACAAAAAGAAAGGACTGGGGATGTGGCTCAATGGTTAAGGGTCCCTGGGTTTAATCTCCAGTACCAAAAAAAGAAAAACAAAACTATGGTCACGAGGGGTGGGAATGCAGCTCAGTTGTAGAGTACTTGCCTAGCATGCATGAGGGCTGGGTTCTATCTCCAGGTCCATAAAAAACAAATTGGTCATGACAAAGGTACAAGAATCCAGTGATTTATAAAGATAGTGGGGACCCAGCAAAGAAAACAAAGGCCTCTGCATACATGTTAAACAAACAAAAATAGCAACACATTCACACAAACATGGAGGATTTTCAATTGGCAAAAGCCATTATCCATATCAACTGGCATTTTCAGAAGTAGTAAAGCTAAATAAAATAGTTAGCAAAGGAACAGGGAAGGCTCCTATTTGTTAAGCACATCCTGTATGCCAGACCCTATCAAACGATTGATGTAGCAATGCTTTGAAAAGGTATAACTATTGCCCTATTATGTAGGTGAGGCCACAGGCTCGGCAGGTCACCCAGATGTCACACTCTGTGGAACTAACTCAGGTCTGTGTGATTCTTGATCATCATGTGACAGGCCCTCGACCACCATCAGTTTCTTCTTTCTTCCCACCATCTTGAAATGATTATTGTAATATAATTTAAGGAGGAAATATCTGAAGCTCAAAGGTTACTCAGGAATTTGTAAAAACGTTTCACATTTGAACAAATGAGAAATTGGGGACAAGTTGCCCATTTTGACTTGAAATTATAGGGAGAGAACTCAGTAAGAGAGAACAAAGACTCTTTACATGGGGTTTGAAGAATGTTCATTTGGCAGGCTCCAGACATATGGAACCATTCAAGAAAGAAACATCATCTTGGGATGTCATTAAAGTTTTTTTTTTTCCTTGGGTTCTAAAAGTATATTTTCTTTAATGTACTTTGGATGATTTACTAAGTTTTTTTTTCATATAGAAATTCACTGTGATGATTAACTAAAAATGTAATATCACCTATTAACGGGGCCCCAAAATGGCAACCTCTATGGATGCCATTTTGACAATTCTTCATCTGCGGAAGGTCTTAGAAGCTTATAGGGGAGAAAGGTGATACTGTTTGCAAAGTGTGTCGGGCAATACGTGTATATTCCTGTGAAGGTAGGCATCAACCCACTGCAATTACTACATAATGGAACACCTAGACATCTCCTGTATAAACAGAATACTCATGATACAACTCAACTACCTGGATTAAGAAATCAGACACTCCGTGATCTCAGACCACAGGCACCGAGACATCACCACTCACACAGGAATGAAAGCAATGGAAAAAGTTCAAGAGATAATAATAAGAAAGGCCTCCCATTCAAGGGCATGATTTCAAGATTCTTTTGCATCCCATGATTCTGGACCACTATGAGTAGTTCTGGTGTTTTGTGTAATTTTGTATAAGTGAATATAAAAGTGAAAGAATATATTGAGATAATCAGAGATATCTGTATAGAGTTGTATTTTGTCAGGATTCTGAAACTGAACTTCTGAGTCCAAACAGAACAGGACAGGGAAACCAAGACCCAGAGTTATCAGATTCAACCACATTCCATTTACATCAGCTTTTTGTCTTCAGAGAGGCTATTAAGGTAGTCTTGGCTATGTTACTGGAAATAAATCAAAGATGTATAATTCTACAAAGGAATGTAGCAGGGCAGATATGTTATGTGTGAGTGTGCATTCACATATTCACAAACATGCCAGAACCCTCTACTCTCGGGTAACACCGACCTCAGGTTGCTTTCCATCTTGGCCACTGAGCCAGGGGCAAGGCTGTGGATGTAGATGCCTGGAGGACTGTTTTCCAAAGCCAAGCAGCAGGCACCAATGCCTAATCCAACCCTTGGCTCTGTGAGAGGCACAGTTCAAAGAAAACAAAAGCAAAAATTACACAGGAACCAGAAAAGAATTTAACTGATTTGCAACTGTACTAACGTACATTCAGAAGGTAAACATTTAGTTTTGGGTCAGAATCAGAATGTAAATCCTGCCTTTCTTTTATCCAATTATCTACTTTCTGCTTAGTCTAGAGCTGGCTCAAATCTGTTTTTGGAAATAGGTAGGGATCAGTAGCATTTTTATTCTAGATATACAACCTTTTGGGCTTTTGTTGCCTCTGTTTAGCAATTCATCTCTTGGTTATTTAATTGCTAATCATATTTCTATAGTAGATGGGGAAGAAAAGCAAACAAAGATGAAAGGCAGTAAGGTTTGGTGATCACCCATGACTTCTAGTTACTGGTGTTAACTGTATTCTTAACTACAATCTTTAATTCTTTAAAATTTTGTATAAGCCCTAGACTTAAGCTACTCAGTGATTTTGTTTTAATGTGAGCCTCTGACTCACAGTGATTCATCTGGGGAGGGCTCAGAGTTAGTGCAATGGGTAACTTCCCCTCACTTGTAAAATGACTAAAATCTCTACTTTTGATACCACTGTCCGCTTAGAGAACGCCATCTGTGGGTAATAGCAAATGGTCCCAAAGGAACAATTTCAAAGAAACTTAGCAAAACTTAATGTAACAGATTTCAAATCATTATTCAAGAGAACCCAGTGGAAGGGAGGAATAGCTAGTATCACCTTTGTTGAGAGTGACCTCCATGACAATTCTGTCCTTGGGTCCAGGGGCCTTCCGACCCAGAGACGAAGAGCTGCCTTCATCAGAGCCTCCCGCTGAGGTTCCCCCAGTGGTGTTGAAGTTTGGGGAGCTCGATCTGCTCATGTGGGTGGGGGTTGAGCAGGGGGTGAGGCTGGGGCTCAGTAACTTGGTGCGTACTGTTAAGACAAACAACCCGCTCCGGATTTGCTGCAAAAATGAGAAAGAAGATGGGCCAAAACAGTCAGACTGTCCTTATGGCAAAGGGTGAAAAACATGTCACCCAACCCATGCCAGAAGGAAATAAAGGAAGAAGAAAGAGGACAAAGGAGATCAACAGGTATGCTGTTACCTTGAAGGTATGAATGGCTTCTTGAAACGTCAAGCCCTTTATTGGTATTCCGTTGACATCTAGAATTTCATCGCCTAGTGACATAGTATGAGAATCACATTAACGTTACGCTTTGATTTTCTGGAATCTAAGTTGCATGGTTAGCACTAGAATTGGACAGCATATGGTCCTTGATTTACTACTTTATAAAGAAACTTTTATTGTTACAGTTCACTCCCAGGCATGTCACAAAAATGGGACTATTAATGAATTCATATTCTTTAGTAATTCTGTATTCCAGTCTTCAGTTAAAATATCAATAGAAAGCAACAAGATCTTATTCTTTAGCCCTTGTCAAGTTTAACAATATATCCTACGTTTAGAGATCAAATAGCAAATATCAAATTCCAAGGGTTTCCTCACATGGTCATTGTTTAAAGACTTAAACCCACTGGCAATGAAGCATGTGCACACACATTTGAGAAGCCACTCCTGTATTTGTTGAGAGACAAGCTCCCCAAGCCTAGAGGATCTTCATGGTGCATGGAAAACAGTTTCAATAATAGAGTCAAAAACCTTGCTGAGATATTATTGAGAAATGGCAGCCCCTACTCTCAGAAGCAGTGTAGATGTCTGGTCTTATGATGCAGTTCCAAGTTCTCCATCATCAAGCTGGCAAGCTACGGTAGGCTTCTGTCTCAGAGATAACTACAGGGTGATGTCAAATAACTGTAAGGTGATGTCCAACTGTGAGGCACAGGCCTGCACAAGCTCACTTGTCTCTCGGCCCCCTAAAGCTATCCCATCACCTCCAACCCTACAGAGAGAAGGGCATGTCTCCAACCTTAAGGAAAAAAGCAGCTGTGGACAATGTGGATAGTGTCTTCTGGGAATATAAAAGACCCTGGCCATCCTTGTTGATTCATAAGAACCATTTCTGGTTTGTACTCTTATGACATGGGCTGGTTTTTTTTTTGAATGACAGTTCATTAAATCACTATAAAGATGCCCCAGGGAGTATAGATGAACTTGTGTGGCAGTGCAGTAGGGAAGAGAGATCTGCACACCTAAGAGAAGGTGCCAACCAGCCTAGGAACACACATTTCACCTCTCACAGCCAGCCAGTCCCAGGAGCACACTGTGCCCAGGATTCAAAGAATTCTGTAGATGAGGTACAAACTGTGACAACATCCTGTGAGTTTGTTATGTGCTTTCTTTTAATGCAATATGGACGCTGTGAAACAAGTAAAATAATCTGTTTAAGAAAATCAACTGGCATGGGCTGGGGATGTGACTCAGTGGTACAGGTTTTCCCTAGCATGTGTGAGGCCCTGGGTTCAATTCCCAGCACCACAAGGAAAAAAAAAAAAACAACTGGCATAACCAATTATTTAATTATGTTTTAGAGTTTTGTCTATATGGGAAAAGAATAGAAACATTAATATGCTTGTTCTCTTAAAATTTATACAAAAGTTTTTAAGAGGGACATCACTCAACAGGTTGAAAATGTGTTCTGATAACTTACATTTCTCATAAAGGAACACATATAAAAAAATAGTATTTAGGAAAATCAAATGCTATTAACCTAACTCTGGATATTTTTTCTCCATTTTGTTCCATTCTACCAGTTTGAAGAATGTCTTTCAATCAAGTGAACACATGACAATTTTACATTGTTCTGAAACTAGACATAAACACCACCTGGGTGTTAACCTTTCCTCGAAGAGAGAGAAATAAATGTTTTGCCTGATATGGTTTCTCTACCTAAAATAAGGGAGACTTTTATCATTTAAAAAAAAAAGTAAACCAGTAAAACACAACAGTAGCTACATTTGGGGTCAAATGAACTGAACAAAGCATTTTTGAAGGTATCTAGAAATATTCTGATTTAATCATTTCATGAAAAATGAATAACGAGGGAGGGAAAATCATGATTCACACTTGGGTGAATATTATTTAAAATATGTTCAGTATTTATTTTTAATGTGCCTTATGAGAATATATAGTCTTTTTTTTAACCTCCTCCCCCTTATTTTGGATTAGCTTCTACCTATCAGAGAAAAGATTCAACCCTTGACTTTCTCAGTCTGGCTTATTTCACTTAGCATGATAGTCTCCTGTTCTATCCATTTACTGGCAAATGGCATAACGTCATTCTTTATGAATTCTTTATCCATTCATCTGTTGAAGGGTTCCTACATTGGCTCCACAGCTTGGCTATTAGTGAATTGTGCTGCTATAAACATTGATGTGGTTGCATCATTGGAGTATGCTGATTTTAAGTCTTTTGGATATACACTGAGGAATGGAATAACTGGGTCAAATGGTTGTGCCTAGTTTTTTGAGGAAGCTCCACACTGCTTCCTAGTGTGGTTACATTAATTTGCAGTCCCACCAACAATGTATGAGTGTACCCTTTTCCCCAAAATCCTAAGCAAAAAAAGGATGCAGGGATTGAAGGGGAGGGGAGCAGGGTGGGACAGGGAAGAACAGTGGAATGAATCGAACCTGACTTTCCTATGTTTGTATACACCACAGTGTATCTCACCATTGTGCACATCCACCAGATACTAATCAAAAAAGAAAAACCTATAACCCAATAGCAGAAAGATCAGGGGAGCAGAGGAAGAGAACAGAAAGAGGGAGGAAGGAGGGAAAGGGAAAGTACTGGGGACTGAATTAGGACAAATTAGATTCTATGCTTTATAATTATGCCAAAATGAATCCTAATGTTGTATATAACTAAAAAAAACCAATAAAAAGGAAAAAATAGTCTTAATTCAGATAAATATTTTATGGCAAGTACACAGATATGCAAACATGCATAGGAAGACTCTATATTAAAAACAGCTTGTAGTATATCTGTATATAATGGAAATTTTGGCATATTCACATCTTGTTTTTTCCACCATGTTATGTTCAAGAAGGAAGAATGGGTTAGAGTCTTGGGTAGTAAGGTGGGAAAGTAAATTGAACTTGGAATCAGAAAACCGGATTTGAATTTCACTGCTATCATTTACTAAGAATGGAACAAAGTTTCCACTTAACATTCCCGAGTGTTAGTTTCCTTACTTGTATGATTACTCCAAAATACCAACTTGATAGCCTGTAATGCAGTTAATGAAATAATTTAAATATATGGAAAGGTTTAGTAAATGTGCAAAGCACTACAAAACATAAGATGTACTAAAGCATTTAAAAATTTTGTTCTCAAGGTACAACTAGGTACCTCAATATTACTCTAACTTGCATTCAAAAGCACTTGTTTAGTGTATTTTTGTGTGGCAAAATGTCGGTGTAGGGAGAATTGTAAAAGATGTTCATTTAGGAACCAAACTACATGATGGTTGATTTCAACAGTGGTATAGTAAGTGGCTACTAGAGATCAGCTTCTCTACTTTCACACTAGCCCTGAGAATGGACTGCAAAACTCTCAGGAACAGTCCAGGCAAGGAACACAATCAGGACCAGGTGGACAAAAGCACTTTGGTTCCCAATACCAATATCAAGCCACTTGTTGTTTATCTCTTCTGATTCTCACTCTTCAAGGCAGGTATTAATAATCCAAGTTTACCACTGGGAAAGTGAAGCTCAGGTTACACGACTGTCCAAAATCACAATAAGGAGGTGCTAGGCTCAGCCCCAGTCTGCAGGAAGGACTCCTTCGCCCCTGACCTCAGCTGCCTGGCCATTGCTCCACTTCCTAAAAGGGCAGATTCTCACGGGATCAAAGCTCAGTGTCATGGAGGGTCACCAAGAGGCATTTGCCTACCTTCTTTAAGTCTTCCATCCTCTGCAGCTGATCCGTTTGGGAAAATGGTCTTAACAAAAATCCCCATCTGGCCTCGAATGCAATCTCGACCTCCAGCAATGCTAAAGCCAAGGCCCTACATTCAAAGCAGATGGGAGTCAGGCCGACTTCACTGTACATCTTTCCTGCTGTGCTACTTAACCAAGGGCATCTTTCCTACCTAGTATTTGACTGAGGTGTCCTTTCTAATTAGAATCAGAGTTAAGCTAGTCAATTAGCTGTAAATTCAAGTTTGAATTTACAAATTCAGACTTGTCACTATGTTAAGTGACAAGTCTGAATTTGTAAATGTCACTTCTCATATCTGTTTGCATTGCACTAGCTATGCATTACATTAAAGGGAGAAAGTTATAGGTTGAACGTGCTAATATTTGACAATTTTTGACTTCCCCCAAAGGGCAATTTCATATGTATCAACTTGATAGCTCGAGAGTCGTTTCACACTATGCAGGGCCATACTTTTTTCTTCTTTTGTTTTAGTATTTCCACTCTGTATAATATCAAAGTGGATTTTTTTTGACAGGGGTACCAGGGATTGAGCTCAGGGGTACTCGATCACTGAGCTACATTCCCAGCCCTATTTTGTATTTTATTTAAAGACAGGGTCTCACTGAGTTGCTTAGTGCCTCGCTTGTACTGAGGCTGACTTTGAACTCACGATCCTCCTGCCTCAGTCTCCTGAGCCGCTGGGATTACAGGTGTGCACCCACTGCACGTGGCTCAAAGTGGATATTTTGATAGTTATTTAATATTAAGTTGTTCATATTCCTTAATAATGGCAATGCCAAGTCACTCAAAAGGATACAGGGGGTATTCCATAAAGCTACTGGTTCTGCATTTCTTTCAATGGAGGTAAAAATTAGGGGTCATGGGCTCAATTCTCAAAAACAAACAAACAAACAAAAATGATTGGGAGTCATTCATTCCACACTTGATTCTTCCCTAGCAGCTGGGCCCTGGTGACTCCCTGTAACACAAGGGTGTCTCACACTCTGAGGTCCACAGTAAACAATGCCAGAAGATCCACATGAAGGCCATGTAGTCTATCCTTCTTTATACTTGTTAATTTAATTTCACATAAAAATAATAAAATTAAAATTAGCCATTTAAGAAATAGACGGTATCACCTGGAGAGCAGAACAGACTGTGGAAAGAGCTCACCTTGCCTTTTTCTTTGTACAGGCCTATGATGGAGATAACTGATGGACGGATGAGTCTCCAGGGAGATTCTACGTGGGTGGTGCTTAGGGAGCGGGTGGACTTCTTCACAATGTGGTATTCCTAAAAGTCAGCACACGACAAGACCAGAGATGATCTCATTTATCCTGCTCTGGGCTCTGGTATGCAAATGTATCACCAAAACCTTGAAAATCTCAATTATCTGTTGTGTTGAACAGCAAACTCCCTTGGGTGCATCCCTGGTTCAGTGGCTTAAAGAAACCTCACTATAACAGACGGCCACGTTCCTCAAAAAGAACTGCTTGGAGCCTACAAGTACCTTGCGCTGTTCTTTCCCTGGCCACGTTCCACAATTTGCATGGCTGGAATGAAGTCAGGAACCGGAAACCAAGAGGCCTCAAAGATACAGGATGCCTGCCCCAGGGTTGGAAATCCCCACCCCCCAATCCCAGTTCACGATCATGGTTAGAAAGTCTCTTGCCATTTTAATTTACTCATTCAAAAACTCAGCAAGCCCTTGTTTCTTATAAAATGCAAACCACAAACCCAGACAACTCACTCCACATAAAACATCCCGCTGAGAGACGGCAGCCGCTTCAGCGCTAATCCCTCACATTTGGAAAATGTGATATTTTCCCATAAGCCACACTCTCCCTTCCTGGCACACAGCAGCTCAAACCTCAATCGCTTTTCCATGTCCCTCACCCACGATATTCCCGTGTGTTCGCCAGGTGCACGATTTACAACATAAACAAGAGATTAAGCGACTCTGGCTAACACACGCCTCTACTCTAGCTTCTTGTTACTTTTCTTAAAATAAAAAATGTCTTAAATGACCCAGATAGTCTAGCACGAGCCAAAAAAAATCATTTCAAGTTTAATGAGAAAAGAGATACCATGAAATAGGTTTTAGCCTTCATTCGTGTATGCTACCCTTCAAGGTAGAAATGAGATGTCCCCAGTGATATTTTTGTATTCCTGGAAGCTTAGAACAATTATACTGTGTAGTTTTACAAAATATCTGCCAGTAACGTGGGCCTCCCAGACTTGGTCTCATTAAATAAATGATGTGGGCTTGGCAAAGTTACTACCCTTTTACTGAAACCATCGCGGAGGTGGCCAGATACAGCCTATGGGCTTCCAACCCTCAAATACAGAGGTTTGCATGTGACCTGACCAGGGAATTCTTCCATTGATGACCAATCTTTGGCACTACTTTATCCCATCTCCCTTGGGGAACCAGTGAGAACCAAAACCTGCCCACTTCATGGGTCTCTCCAAGAGTTTCAGGGGTCCCCTTGCATTTTCAAGGCCTGTGTTGCCTAATATGGTCATCACTTGCCACCAATGACTGTCTATATTTAAATTAGGGTGATTAAATTAATGTAATTAAGTTAAGATTAGAAATGTACTCCTTGGTCTCACTAGCCACTTTTCATGAGCTCAGTAGACATGTGTGGTTACCATCTTGGACAAAATAGATACAAAGCACTCCTATTGGATAACTCTACTTACTCTAGGTAATACTTTTTAGTGAAGGGAAAGAACAAAATAAAAAGAAAGGTGAATCCTGGGGGCAGAAAATAAGAAAACAAGAGAAAGGACATTTGACGAAGGAAAAAGTTTTTTCTAAGACTTTCTTTACTAGCAAGAGTTTCCTGATTTCTGGAGATTTGATTAGAAATGGACCTTGCTTGGACTATAAATCTGGTCAGGTTTCCTAGCAAGTCAGTTATGAAATCACACCTTAGAGCTAGATCCATGGCCCTGATGGCAGTGACCCTTGCTCATCTTCTACACTAAAACAGTCTGACCTGTTGCTCTCCTATCAGTTTCTGGTATTTCCCTGTCTCTGGGGGTCCAGTGGGATCATTCTGAGCACACCACAGACCTGTCTGTCTCCAGTTGTGGGTGTGGATGAGCTTTAATAGGTCCCATTCCATTCTTTTTGCTGTTCTTTCTCAGCACCTCACTCCCCTTGAACTACTTTTGGGTGGATTCACCACAAAACATTCTGATCAGTAACTGCCTCTGAAACATGAGCACTTTCTTTCCCACCCCTGGTTTAGGTAAAAAGCAACAGAAACAGGAGAAATACTTGACCCTGATATGTAACAGCCTGTATTCATGCACTTTTCTCCACAGACTCTGGCATATCACCTTGAGCGAAATAATTAACCTCTTTGAGATTCAGTTGTCCCAGTTGCAAAATGGTCATAACACACCAAAAGTAAGGGCCCAATCCAGATCACCTGATCCAAGACCTTAAGAATACCATCTACGAGTCTCCAAGCACTTAAGGTGTCCTTGGTGCCACCCCTCCTCCTCTTCCAACTCTACTTCATCATAGGCTGGGAACACAATGCCCATGGTCTCCCCTAGTGTCCTCTGGCTGATGGTACCAGGACTCAGAGAACTCCACAAGTTCCCTAGAGACTGAGCCTGCCTCCAACTTAGCTATGACACTGCCTACCCAGTTTCTAGTGGGTTGGGGACACTGTGATTACAGAGGAGTCCCCACACAGGGTCATAGAGCCCAGTGCTCTGAGGGGAACAGGCTTGGAATCTTAACTTAACCAGCTACTTCACCTCTCTGGGCAGCCTCTCCTGACCCTGGCTGTTGGAGTTGTCACCATGGAGTCGGTAGGCCCCAGGCTTGGAGCAAGTGTGAGCAACCCCCAACCCCACAGTTGTTATGCTGACACATGATGCTCCCATTAAATAAGCGATGGTGGTTCACCACAGACTGTGAGACGCCATTGTCTCCTGGCAGTTGAAAGCAACTCTTAGTTCCAAAATATACAGCAGGAGGGGGAACAAGATGCTGAGATGCAATGGAGGTTCTTTATTTCCCAACTCTTTTCACCTGTAAGGGTTCTTCCTTCCACTCTCTCTGTGTGGACCTTGCTCTCTCTTCTGTCTCTGCTCTCTAGCTCCAGATACTTGTGGCCCACACAGGCGGGCAGTTCTTCTTACCACAGTAGACCACGTGTTAAGATAAGAACCAGAGGCTGGAAACCCTCTTCCCACGCTAACCAAGCAACTGAGACTGTGACTAGTGAGAGGCCCAGTGGCCCAGGACTGACCTGTGATGCTCCAGAGGAGTCCAGGAGCTGGGGTAGGGAGTGCTTCCGGCCATCTCGGGAAACTTCCAGCATCCTGGCCCGGGGGTCCCCGTGGCGCACCATCAGCTCATTATATTCTTCAACAGACTCTAGACGGTGGACACCCCCTGGGAAAATAGAGGGGGTAAGTATGGCTTGATACGGAATGAGAAGAATCTTACAGTATCCACAGGCATAAACTCGTGGTGTTTACACCGTATACATGGTTTCAGAAGGCAGGAAGTCCAGGACACCCAAAGCACCAGGCCCACCAGGTCTCACACCAAGTTCTGCATAAGCTTGTTATGTATTAAGGACATTAATGCCAGCTTATGAGGAAACTGCCAGTATTTTAAGTGACCAGACTGGCTAAGAGGCATATGATCCAAGTCAGATGTAGGTGTGGTGGAAAAGCACTATCATTTGATAGTGAGAAGGCCATTAGCAGATGCACTTCTAGTGGCGGAGTAGCACTCCATTGTGGGGCAGACACTTTTTAACCTATATGTAGCATGACTTTTTAAATAAAAATTTTATTATTATGTAAGACTTATAAATCCTAAACAGCAGTTCCATGAAATTTTACAAAGTGGATGTGCCAGTGACCAACACCCAGATCAGGAGCCAGAACGTGAACCA
The DNA here is from genome assembly GCA_020662805.1 of Glaucomys volans. Lineage (NCBI taxonomy): Eukaryota > Metazoa > Chordata > Mammalia > Rodentia > Sciuridae > Glaucomys > Glaucomys volans. Next base: position 415,983 of record JAJEJO010000209.1, read on the forward strand.
GAACCTCAACAGGGCCCGTCCTGCCACTGCCTACCCCTCACCCAACAGCGCCCATGATCCTGTGAACATCACAGGCGATTTTGACCTTTATGTAAATGAACGTGTACAATATGTACTTTCTGAGTCTGGCTCGTTGTTCCTAACATTCATTTGTGAGATTTACTCATGCTGTTTGTATGCCGGTAGCTTGTTTGTTCCCATTCTGTATAATATTTCATCACATAAACATACCACTATTTATTTCCTTATTCTATTGTTGATGGATATTTGACTTGTACCCAGTTTTAGGTCTACAAAAAAGGTCAGCAGACTTTTTTTTGGTAAAAGCCAGATAGTACATCTTTTAGGTTTTGTGGGCCATGAGTGGTCTTTGTCACACATTCTTTTCTTCAATAGTCCATTCAAAATGTAGATAGCATTTCTAGCTCTTGGCCATATAAATAACAGCTGTGGGTGGTAATTTGCAGACCCCTAATCTAGATACACTGTTACTGAATATTCTCATACACGTCTCTTGCACAAGTCATTTCTGTTGGGTGACACCTGGGAGTGGCGGTGCTGGGTCAGGCATCTTTTCACCTTTGCCAGAGTTGTATCATCGGTGTGTATGAGTTCCAGCTTCTTCGTGTTCTCACTGTGTTTGACAGTCTTTGATGTCAGCCATGCTGGTGGGTACACAATGGTATCTCACTGTGGTTTTTAGATTGCATTTTACAGGTGACCAATGAGATGGAGTTTTTCATCTATTTATTGGCTACTTTTCTTTTGTGAGGGTCTTCTGCCCATTTTTTCATTGGATTTCTGTCATTTTCTTGTGGAATCAGTTTTTATTTAGTTTTCATATATCTTAGATCGCAAATCCTTCGTGGGTTCTATGTATTATAAATATTGTCTCCATGTCTGTGGTCAACCTTTTCACTGCCTTAATGGTATTTTTTGATGAATAAGAGCTCATAAGTTTAATTCAGTACAAGATGGTCATACATCACTTCATGATAGGTATATGTCCTGAGAAATATATTGTTAGGTAATTTTGCTGTGCGACTATCATAGAGTGTACCTACATAAACTAAGATGGCTATAAGATCACAAGGTGATACAGTTTTATGGGACCATGTGGGCCACTGTACACAGAAATGTCATGTAGTCCATGATGGTCTATCAGTTTTCACCTTCATGGTTAGAACTTTAATGTTGTGCTTAAGAAATCAATGATTTTGAAAGATCTTTATTAATTTCCCATTTACATTGTATGTTATTACAAAATAAGGTAATTCAAGGGATTTTTAATCATAAACGATAGGTCAATTAAATATGAGTACAGCTATAATTCTATTGCAATGTTTGAATTATAAGCAATATATATGTATATGCATGTACATGTACAGGCATGTACATATCTAGACATATAGGTAATTTAGAGTATCAACCTCTCCTGTGCTATGTAATGACTCATTTGATGACCTAGAATTTCTATTTACCTAAAACTTTCTCTGAAAGTTTTTCATGGACTAAAGCAAGGTAATTTGGTACTTTTAAAAAGGAATGTATTGATGAGTTACTAATAGCAATAGAAAGTTAGAAAAGTGCTGATGCAGGTATATTACAATGGATGCCACTAAAGCCTTGGCTTTTCAAAAGCTAAATACTAAGTCTGTGAAGCAGTTTTTTTTTTTAAACATCTGAAATTCCTTTGCAACTGAAGGAAAATTTTGCATTTGAAAAGATCACAAACCTAAGGGATTAACATAGATAAATGGAAAGCACCCATATTAAAGGGGAACCCTGCTGGCAAAAAGGAAGCATGGAGTAGGGAAAACTCAGGTGCAAATATCAGAAAATTCTCCCTGAAATGACAGATGCTGTTGTTCTGGCCAGATGGGGCAAAACCAGAGTGGAAATGGCTGGAACCTCTTTACAGATACCCTTTAATAGTTTATGAGTTAATAATTCATGACCTGATTAATCTCTCTTGGCATGCTTATTCATCTGAAAAAGATTTATTAGAAAAAAATTCCCCTCGAGCTGACAGGGAGGTTCTTGTCACTAACAGGACAGAAACCACATTGTAGTGTCCACAGATAATACACTGACTATGGAAACGCCAGAGTGATTCATTTAAGAAAAATATGAAATAAACATCCAGGTTTACCGGACAAACTAGGAGCTGATCACATGGAAATCTATATGGAAATAAGTTGTGAGGATGAATGGATTTCACAGGACAGAACAAGGCCCGGTTCCTTAAGCCTCTTCAACATGTCTCCAGATCCCGTTTCCAGTCTTATCTCCCACTGCCCTGCTCTGTGACTTGCTCTGTGCTGAAGACTGTTGAAGGAAAGGATTTGTCCTCCTCCCCCTCCCTTCTGGACTGGGACACATAGATGTCATGTGCAGTTTTTCCCACCCTCAGATTCTGCTGCCCTGCATCATTTTTGCTGTCAGATTACATTGGCTCTTTCAAATGGCTGAGGAGTAAAAACAGTCGCCAAAACTTCCCCAATACATTTTTCCCCATTGTTGCTAAAATCTCTCATTCATTTTGCCCCAAGTCTATACTACGGTTTCCCCTTCTTCTGCTGAATCCTGCCTGAGTCCTGGTGCTCCTTCATCTTGTGTCTTCTGATGTCTCCCCGCAGTGCCACACCTGGAGAGGTGACCTGTCTTTGGCCCCTGGTGAGTGGCTGATGGTGTCCACTGCTGGGTGCAGGTGTGCGTGGTCTCCCCTGGGACCAGGAGTTCTTGGGAAAGTTTCCTGTCTGAACCCATCACTCATGTGCCCCTCTGAGAGGGAAACAGGCGAGAGAACAATTAGAATGAAAATGATGGGAATGAACTCGGTATTAAAGACGACAACGGGTAATGATGGTGGCAGCCACCACCAGGTGAGGGTCACGGCTGTCACACTCAGAATGGCAGTGTCACAGGCAGACTCTCAATTCCGTCTACCAATGGGGCTTGGCACTTGGAAGGCTCTCACATTTACTGGCAGGATAAATGTATATTATAATCCTCTTTTGACAGAGGAAGAAACTGAGGCCTAGCGAAGTCACTCGTCCCGGGACATTTGTTCCCCACCAGAAGTGGAGTAGCCGGGAACTGAACGCAGCTCTGGCTGACGTACGCAGGGACTTCTCCCTGTTCTGCATTCCCATGTCACGGCCTTGGATGTCCTGGGAAGGACACAGGGAGAGAGGGTGGCAGTCCTTTGTGACAAACAGTGTCCAGTTCTGGATTTAATGCTCAGCTGGACATGCTGCCCATTCTGTTGCTACAGTCTCAATCTGGAATGTCCCCTCAAGGCTCAGGTGTTGGGAGGCTCGATCCCCAGTACAGCAATGTCCAGAGGTGGGTTATTTGGGAAGTGATTGGATCAGGAGGGCTCCAACCTCATCAGTAGATTAATCAATTCATAGCTAAATGGACTCCTGGGAGGTGGTGGACACTAGGAGGCCGGGCTTGGTTGAAAAAATTAGTCATTAGGGGTGTGTCCTTGGGGACTCCATATTGTCCCTGAGCCCTCCTCCCCACCTCTACTTCCTGGCGGCTGTGAGCACTTTTCTTCCATAACACCCTTTCCTTTGGTCATGATGTCCTGCTCACCTCAGGTCCAAAACCATGGAGCCAGACAACCATGGACTGAAGCCTCTGAAACTGTGATGCAAAATAAATCTTTTCTCCTTTAAGTTACTTTTCTCAGGCATTTTGTCCCAGCCACAAAAAGCTGACAAACACTAGCATGAACATCTGGAAGGCCCCTCAGCTTTACCCCCTCCCTACATAGAGGAATCTAGGAAGCTCCAACAGGGGACAGAATTCTTTCAAGATGCCCAGGAAACCAAAGGGTTGGAAGAAGAAATGTCCGGTGGGAGAGGGGAAGCTCCTTTTCCTGGCTTGGACTGAGTGACCTTTGGGTTTCCCTTAACTGCTCAGGTCTCATCCATAAAATGAAGAATGTGACCAGGTTGGTTTCAAAGGTCCCTGTGTTTCCTCAGAGCTCTGTGAGCGTCCGGGGGGCTGTTTATAAGGTGTCAGAGAGCTGACCTCTGACAGGGCCTCCTCTACACCCTCCAGACTCCCCCACCCCAAACACAAACAGGATTTTTAAGTGCTTCTCTCAGCCACTCCTCAGGGCTCCAAAGTGGGAACCCTCATCATTCTCCTCATCACCAAATCCATGTAACAGTCGTTCATGTTCTGAAACCACCAAAGTATGCAGAGCTACAAATACAATTGATTTTGTTTACTTTGTTGAAAAGCGATGTCTTTTATGGTCCTTTACCTGCCATCTTGCCTAAGAATAGACTCAGCAGATGCCTGGCAGGGAGGGAGAGAGGGAGATGCTTTTGGCTGATAGTATGGTTACTGACCTCTCTATCAGTTTGGGTGGCAGAGGAGGACACTGACGGTTTTTGGATATTAAAACATAGTGCATTACCCTAGATGAATTATGTACATTAAAAAAAAGTCTGCCCAACTTTTCAAAGTTAGGGTGTTATTCTCCTATTTCAGGGAGGGAGTAGGAGTTTGGGGAGGCTCAGTAATCAGCCTAAGGGTGTAAGGTCACTCAAGAGCTGAGGGTAAGCCTGGTGCTGCCAGGCTTCACAGCCCTTGCTTTTGAGAGCTAGGAGGGCTGGAACACAGTTGTAATCCCAGAGACTAGGGAGGCTGAAGCAGGAGGATCACAAGTTTAAGGCCAGCCTGGGAAGCATGGTGAGATACTGTCTCAAAATAAAATAAAAAGAGCTGGGGTTTAGCTCAGAGGTAGAGCAGCCCTGGGCTCAGTTCTCTGTTACGGCACCCCCAACCTGCAAAAAAAAAAAAAAAAGAGAAAAAAGAAAAATCATCCCAAGTGACTGTTACGGGTGGGTAGCCAGGATCGACTTCTCCATTAGGCCAATTAGGCCAGAAAATGCAGAGCCAGAGGCCCATAACACTTCCAAGGACCCACAGGAATGTTTTAATTACTTTTTAAATGCAGAAAAAATTGAACATAATAGCAACAAATTGATTTAAATGAACCCAGCCTGTATCTTTATACCAACACAGGCATAAAATCTCATTTTTATTTTTTGTGGAAGAAATGACTCATCAAGGCAAAAATGCCTAGGACCAGGAAAGTCACCACTGGTCTCCTGCACACGGCCTCAGCTTTCAGCACTCGCCCTCTCAGGGCAGAGGCCAGCGACTCTAAGGAAATGCCCAGGAAGTAGAGAATATAGAATCTGTTTGTTCAAAAAGCTGTAATTCCATTGCATTTGTTCCTGATTAGTCGAGATGCAAATTTGATATTAGATAAATGGCTCTTTGTCATTTGCTCTGGTTGGCTGAAGGTTGGGAAGATGGACCACCAGGGATATTCTATGCTAAAGGCATCACCTGAAGTCCTACTGAAACAAATGAACCAAACAAATTTGCATTTTGGTGGAGACACAGCAACGTTGACATTCACTTTGTTATGACTCTAATAAAAAATATTCATGTGGGCAGCTAGGCTTAATGGCACTGTTACGCCAGGGACATGCATCATCCCAGGAAAAACAATTTTGAGGTTAAGGAATAAAAGTGCTCACTCCATTATCGGGGCTATCTCCCCATTCCCGAGGCGGAGAGCTCATCTGCAGGCAGGCCGTGGCAGGCAGAGGTGCCACTTACCTGACAGACGGCTCTTGAGCTTCATTTTACTGTTGCCCTGTTTGGGACTTTCCAAGTTCCCCTTGGAATCCTCGGGGCCGCACACATCTTGGGGTTCGTCTGTCTCAGGCATCTGAAACACACAGAACACAGAGCGGATGGGAGAGGCTGGTCCCGGAATGACTTATGCTACCTCTCCCGAGAAGTTAGCTCAATAAGGTTTAAGGAGCAGGGGTCACGTGAGAAAAGCAGTCCTTCAGATAACCCGCAGCCAGACAGCTGCATGCTGGCAAATCCTTCCTCAGCACACAGCCAGGTTTTAAACTGGAAGCAGTCCTTGGGCTGTTTTGTCTGTCATTCTAGCTAGATTAGAGGTCAAGGTCACCCAGGGTAGTCAATGGCAAAACCACAACTGTAGCCTGGTCTCTTGGTTTGTGGGTGGGAGCTTTTCCTACAATGCAAGTTACAATAATATGAAATCAGAAGCTAAAACCCAATTTTAAGGTTCCTATTTAACAGTTGTCTCCTTTATGCTTTGGGTATAACCCTGGCTGCTCTGCCACAGCAACTTATTTTTAAAATGGACTTGTTTCTTTCTCTTCTTCTCTCCCTGTTCCTCCCTAATCTCTCCCCCTCCCTCATCTCAGGGAAACAGGATTACCTTTCTTCCCCACCCTAAGCAGAGTTATCTGTCCTTGAGTACACACCCACCATAGGAATGAAGTCATCCATTCATGGATGACTTTGGGGATGGTACCAAAAGATCTCAGAAATGACTATCTCCCAAATTAACAAGAGAATTACAGCTCCAACAGAGTACACTTGGAATGTAGCCTTTGAGTCACCTCTTTAAAAGCCCCCTGTTCCTGCTGATGGGCAGAATCACAGCCTCTGGGACAAGAGTCCTCTGTGTTTCTCCTTTGCTAGCAAAGCAATAAGCCTTCTTTTTCCTTTTTCTCAAAACCATGTTTTCATTATTGGATTGGCATTGGGTACAAGGACCAAGCTTTCAGCAACTCCCAAAACAGAGTAAAACTTTGATTTTGTGGCAGTCACAAAAACTATAGGCATGCATGGCTTAATGATGGGAATGTGTGCTGAGAAATGTGGTATTAGACAATTTGGTCATTGTAAGAACACTATGGAGTGTTGTTATTTTATTTTTTGTAAGTACTGGGGATTGAACCCAGGGGCTCTTTACCACTGAGCTACATCCCAAGTCCTTTTTATTTTTTATTTTAAGCAGGACCTCCCTAAGTTGCTTAGGGTTTTGCTAAACTGCTGAGGCTGGCCTTGAATTTAACAGTCCTCCTGCCTCAGCCTCCTGAGTCACTGGGATTACAGGTGTGTACCACCATGGCTGGCTACTGAGTATACTGACACAAAGCTAGATGGTCTAGGTCAATCACTCTGCGTGGCCTCCTGACACGATTGACTGTAAACAAGAGATGTGTGAGACTGCTGCCAGCACAACATGGCACATGGTCTGACCGTGAACCTCTACTAAGTAGGAGTCCACTCTAAGAGTAAAAAGCACAGTAACTGTATAAACCAGTAACGTAACGATGTCTATTGTCAAACATTATGTCCTGTACATGGTGGCAAACGCCATGTTTCTACCCGACTGATGGCACAGGCTTGTGTATTCTGGCCACACCTGGAGCACACAGCACATTGCACAATGACATCACTAGGCAATAGGAGCTTCTCAGCTCCACAGTCACCTCACGGGACCACAGTCACATGTGCAGTCTGTTGCTCACTGAAGCATGAGTCACCTGACTACACGCGTCCTTCAGTCACTGCCATTCCGGGTGCTACACTCTCACATCCTGATTCTACGCCTCCTGGAGAGGAGCGCCTCGCGGGCTGTGTGCAGGACTCAGCCCACATCTGTGGGCCATGTGTCTAGAACTGGGTCCGAGAGCTGGCAGGGGATGGACGCTGCCAAGGTTTGTGGGGTCCTCCATCCTAGAAAAGCCAAACAGGCTAAAAAGTACAATTATGAGATGGAAAAAGAAAATTTATGTGTTTGATTTATTAAAAACTCGGGGGGGGTAATTTATACATACCAAACTTATGAGATACATCAAACAATAAGCATCCTCATTGGAAAATTTATTTTTCTTTGAGGTTCTGGAGAAAAAATGTCTAACAATAAAATCGATAAGATTCATATGTAGGAACACGTACATATTTTTAAATGCATGTAAGACATCCTTTGACACTGAAAAATCATGTAATCATAATGCAAAAATCCCCACCTGATTTTAACAGGTAATCTTTTATATCCTGTATCTCAAAATCAGAGTACAAAAATATATGAAGTAGAGAAGTCCCCAACTACCCCCACTTATGAGGATATTATTTATATAGTTTTATATATAATAATAAGATTTGGAAGATTTTCTCTTTTTCCTCGAGCTCAAGTATCTTTCTAGATAAGGAAGAGGGATAAAAGGTCTGAAAAGGAAGAGATATAGGCACAGCTGAAGATGGGGCACTGGGAAAATAAATTAATCCCGATACATAAAACAAGATAACAAATTTACTGCATTCATATTACAATGCCAGAGGCTGGCAGGTAGTTGTCCAGGTTTAAATCTGAAGAAAAGGCAAAGTTGGTGTGGTGATACATGCCTGCAATCCCGCAACCGGGGAGGTCGGGCAGGAGGATCAAAACTGTGAGGCCAGCCTCAGCAACTAACAAGGTCCTAAGCAACTTGGTGAGACAGTGTCTCAAAATAAAACATGAAAAGGGCTGTTGTTGTAGCTCAGTGGTAAAGTGCCCTTGGATTCGATCTCCAGTATGGGGGACAGGGACAGGGGCAGGGGAGAATGGAATCTTGAGGACAATGTTAGATATTTTTTTAGTGGGATGTTGTTTTCAACCTTGAATCCTGACACTGAGGCCACCAGTGAAAAAGAACCATTTTTGAGATGTGCCAGAGATCAGGGCCTTGTGCAACAAGGAGATGTGCAAAAAGGAACAGTCCAGAGAGAACCTCAGAGCTCCTCCTTTATGGAAAGAATCTGTCTCCAGCCTCTGAACAGCAATTACTAGAGACTCTCCCTCCTTCTGGTTATAGCACCTGACTCAGGCTGCCAACCTTCAGAGAAAGGCACTCCCCTGCTTGCCAGTCTCTACCTCCTTCGGTGCCCATTAAGTAGTTTGTTACACAGTGCTGTCAGAGATGCTCTTGTCAAGGGAGGAAGAACACCCCTGCCTCCTACTTCTGATCTCCTGAAATGTCCTCCTTCTTCCCTCCATCTCCCTAACAGAGCCCTGGGCTTTCACAGAAGAGCAATTCTGGAGCTGGCGTAAGCTCTCGTGAGTACTGGGGAGGTAAGTGGCCTGCCGGGGCCTCTCAGCACATTACAGACAACGCCACAGCTCAATTCCCCATCTATGAACACCAGCTCATATATTCCCAGGATGTTTTGCCCTCAACCAGAAGATGCTTTTAAATAAATGAGTCATTTGGATTGTCAATACTGTTCAAGTATTTAGTTCACTCCAGGTTTTTTTCCATTTAATTTTCACAGTAAATATATATCCCATGGTAAATAGTATTGCCTCCATTTGACAGATGAGGAAATAAAACTGGGACCCTTAAGTAAGATTCTTTTGCTCACAACACATATGTGGGATCTGGGACAGCTTGCTCATGGAGAAAGTAAGAGTGAAGAGAAAGTGGTGCTGAGTTGTACAGAGCTTACATTTGACAAAGTACTGCCAAATCTGAAGTCCATATGACACAAACAAAAATACTGCAAACTCTTCTTCATTGTTAGAAGTCAAGGGAAGGGGTTTAAAAGTAAGGATCGTAGCCTTAAAAAATAATGCTTTCGCCCCCCCAATCCCTCAATGCAAGAATGAAATGAGATTTAGTTTCCATGATCTACAAGATGACAGTGAGATTTTTTTTTTATACCAGAGAAACCCTGTGCTAATAACAGTGTATATTACTACCCAACCTTGTGGCTAGACTGAATAAGAATGGATTTAGAGACCTCTCAAAGCATTGCAAATGATGAGCTCAGAGTAGGAGAGAATTCTGTTTCAGAACCTACTGTTTGGAAAACCTACTGTTTTGCTTCTGTTAGCAAAGGTTTCTGAATCCATTTTGTGTTTCCATAACACATTACCAGAGTCTGGATAATTTATAAAGAAAAGAAGTATATTTCTCATAGTTTTATAGGCCAGGAAGTCCAATATCAAAGTGCCAGCACTTGGTGAGGGCCTCCTTGCTGTGTCCTTGCAGAAGGACAAGAGTGCAAGAGAGGACCCAACTCACCTTTACAATAAACCTGCTCTTGCAATAAATAAACTCTCACACCATGACATTAATCCATTCGTGAGGGCTCTCGTCACCTCTTACTAGGCCCCACCTTCCAACACTGTTGTTTGGGGATTAGATTTCCAACACATGAACTTATTCAAACCATAGCAATAGAATTCTGAATTTAAGTGGGACTATTTCCTCCTGTAACAGAAAACTGATTTGTCGTGATGTTAGGTGGATTGTAACTCAGTGAACAGGAAGTGGCTGCCTAGCCATATTATTTCCAGAATAAAGCAGGAAATAGCAGCGGACAAAGTATGATTTTGATTACAATGAGCCTTTCCTTATTCTTATGACTATTGTCTGAAAAATGTCCACACTCTAACAGAATCCCTTTGCTGTGTGAATTTTGCCCTGATACACAGAACAAATCAAACTGTTCTTGAAAACGTCATTTTCGTGGTTCAAAAATGAAATTTGCAGAAAAGTTCTCTTGAAAGACCTTCAGTTCAGTGAAACAGTTGATAAAATCTATTATTCATGAGCAGTTTCTAATTCACACGTTATAAAGCAATGCCATTAGATTTTTGGAATCTAATAACATTTGCCAATTTCCATGAAGTTCCTCTCTTTCCATCCTATTCTGCATCTATAACTTACGAAATTCTCTCTTAGAGAAGAAGTATCTTTCACTTCTAGCACCTTGGTGGGCAGAGTGGTTAAGAATTCAATTGCCTGCACACAAATCCTGGTTATACCATCTTAGTATCTTCATCTCAAAAACAGATCTGCATTTAAGAATTAAGTGGTAAAGGTTTCTGATTAATGGTGATAGATTTCCTTCTTAAAACCTTGCTACAAGACAGGGAAGGAAAGGAAGAAGGGAGGAGGTGAGGAAAGGAGGGAGGAAGGAAGCAAAAAGAATAGAAGATAACAGTAACAAAATTCTGGAAACTGGTAAGCAGTCAGATGGGTGGTAACAGGTCTGATTTATGTTGAATCCTAAATAGGGATTAAAGAAATCAGAATAAAAACTCTGATTGTATATAAGGTTTCACAGAACTCAGGAGTGGCCAGCAGAGGACCTCTGGAAGTAGACACGAAGGTAAGGCTGGAACAATGAGACAAGAAATGCCCAGAGTTCAAGGTGATTGGTGGAAGCCTTTGCAGCAGTCTGATTTTTACAGATTCTTGGGAGCTGGGGCTGGCCTGGATAAGCTTTGGTGTGCAGAAGAATCACCTGGAGAGCTAGCAAAGCACACGAAGGCCCAGGCTGACGGAAGCAGGTCAGGGCTGGCCCTTCAGAATTCACCACCAGCCAAAGGAGATGTAGAACTGAGCAGCAATTTTCCTGTTCTTTCATGTATTTATTCCAGAGACAGACAATGGGAGAAGGAAAGCTTTCCAGCCACACTGAAGTAGCCCATCAGGCAAAAATTGAGGGGGAATTATTGTCATCATGCTGCCGTGTAGGATAAATGTATTCTAAACAGCGATTATGGAAACCTGTCCCACTCAGCACATGAACTCCAAGCACATAAGCGTATGCAGGACTGGTGGCGTACCTCATCCATAGGGCACTTGCCTAGCATGAGCAAGGCCTTGAGTTTGATTTGTAGCAGGAAAGTGTAGGTGAGGGGTGGGGAGGAAGGGAGGAAGAGGAGAAGAAGAGGAGGAAGGAAGAAAAGGGAGAGGAGGAAGAAAAGGGAGAGGAGGAAGAAAAGGAGAGGAGGAAGGGAAAAGAGGAGGAGGAGGAAGAGGAGGAGGAGGAGGAGGAGGAGGAGGAGAAGGAGAAGAAATCTAACAGGAACAGAGGCAAAACCAGAGAAAAGAGAATGGAATTCCAGTCCCAGAGCACGAGGAGAGATGTGATTTTAAAACTGCAGATGAGCCGGGCAAAAAAAAAAAAAAAAAAATACAAAAAAACTGCAGATGAGCCCAGGAGGATGACAAGTCTGAGGCCAGCCTCAGCAACTTAGGGAGACCCTAAGCAACTTAGTGAGACCCTGTCTCAAAATAAGAATCATTTAAAAAAAAAAAAAGGAGGCTGGGGATGTGGCTTAGTGGTTAAGTGACCTGAGTTCAATCGCCAGTACACAAAACAAAAACAAAAACAAAAATTCCTGCAAATGAAAAGCCTTAGTAAGAGGATTTGGGACAGCTGGACCAGGAGAGATCAGAAAGTGGACAGGTTTAAAGGAACGCAGTGAGAAAGACCAGAAAGAGTAAAAAGAATTCCTGAGGAAAATTCAGAAGGACACAGTTGTTGTCCTGATGGAAGTGTCTGAGAAAGATATGATATGAGAAATCCAGAGGAAGTAAACGCAAGAAATAGGGAGGGAGCCAGCGGAAGCCCAAGGCAGAGCTTGATGTCGTTTCTGAGTGGACCTGGCTAACTCTGAGCTGGCAGTGATGGTCAAGATGCACTTGAATAATGGAGACTTTGAGGACTCGTTGATTCCTTCTTTTCATAATGATGGACCCCATATGACACAATCTAGATTAGTATTTTAGGAAAAAAAATTCTGAGTTAGAAACCAAAGGAACAGAAGGAAAAATTTTAAAGTCATCCAAATCCAGCAAACAGGGCTGTGAAAGAAGAAAAGGAACCAATTTAAGCAGTAGGTGAAAAAGAAATTCAAGGGACTCTTCCCTAAAGCGAAGGATATAAAACCCTAGAGGCATCCAATTACTGACCAAAAAATGTGACAGAAAGTAACACTACTCAACCCTTTGAACGTTTAAAACCTGAGGAAAGATGAATCTGAAGGAGTTGGTGGCAGAGGTATTATCCTGTAATAGTTTATTAGGGGCAGAGGCTGTAGAATCATCAACAGCAGGTCTGGTTCATGAATCTGCAGATGGTGTTTTCCCAGCTGAGCAAAGGGAGGAGAGAGAGAGCTTCTTCAGTCTTAGCAATTCTATGCCAAGAGGCAGTATAAATGGAAAATGTGGTCCAGGATGGAAAATTCTTACTCTGAGGCTCTATCAGAGGCACAATCTATACTCAATACAGTACACCAGGAAGCCCTATATTTTTGTGTCAAAGTGTAAAATGCAAATCAAGAAGCTTTTGAATGCACTAAAGTCATTTTAAGTAGGACCAGTTTGATCTCCCTCAACCCCAATTGGGAGGAAGATTCCTTGCCTACTGAATTCAAGTTCACGGTTATGTACATCTGTCAATTATCAAAGACTGGCATCTTCAAGAGAAGTCCGGAATGTTTTCATCATCGATCTTTCTTTACTTGATGTTGCTAAATTTCTCTGCTATAGCCAATTAGGAGATAACTCTCCACAGGTCTTGTGCATTTCTATATGGCTTGCGAATGGAGGCATAGGCTGATTTTACCTGGGTATCTATCTTTTCAAGGATGTACCTAGAGTGAACAGCCTTGAAAGCTAGAAATAGAGTACTAAGAGGAAGGTGTAGGTTTATTTGCTCTCTGGTTAAGAAAAGTAATCTCTCTCTCTCTTTGAAGTAAAGGCTAGTTAGGTTGCTTCTAGCCCATCTTAAAGGATTGAAGTTGCTTATGCTCAGGATTCTTTACCTGTGATGCAAATCCACTGCAGGTGCCTATACTTGAGTTTTCTGCATTACTACTATAGGATTTGGAGTGGGATGTGATGTGAACATGAAACTTTAAATTGTGCTTTAATCCTAAACTAGATAAAGCCAAAATCTAGTTGCTGTACCATGAGTAATAAAGTCATTTGTCTTGGACCCAAGAATCTCATATCTTCTGCCAAGAAGACACTTTAAAACTATAGTGTAAAATCTCAGACTTTTTATAGTTCTTGATATTGTCTTTGGAAAAATTAAATTCCCAGGAACAAAATTTTGCCCAGGACAACTACCTTGGGGTTGGTTTGGCTCATTTTTCTAAATGTCATGGGTGTGGGGTCAATATTTTGACATCATTGTGCGTTCACTTACTTTTTGTTCATCTATAAGTCACTGAAAAGTAAAGCACACAAGATACTTGCTGTTGAGTGAATTTAATGTTTTTGGAGCTGAAGAAACCATATTAGTTCCTGTGGAAAACAGCTCAGGCTGCAGAGGCTGGAATAAATCTCTTTCCAGCAATCTCATTAGCTTACATGGAGAAAAATAAGATACAGGAGAGATCAAAGGAGGCTATTAAATGCTTTTTTTTTTTTTAACTCAAAAGGTCAAGGAAATTTAAGTTTGGATGTTAATTACTTTAGATTTTAACATGTTTGGATTATGACTTGCAAGAAGATATAGATTTGTTGGCATTTACTTGATTATCATTATGTTGGCATTTTATTTCATTGCAGAACTTCTGAAAAGCTGCACTTTTGTACGAGAAAAACCATAGGGACTGAGTTTTAACTTCTGGCAAAATTTAATCTCCTGGGAGGGGGGAGCAAACCATTTCTTATGACACAGGCCCCCTGGGTTCAAGCTAGTACTTAGAAATGTCCATTAACTGTTCAAAGGGTTTCTGAGATCTCCTTGAGCACACTGTGACTAATCTGATGTTTAACTTCTGAGCATCATCTGTCTTTCTCAGCTAGTTCTGGAGGCCTTACAAACAAACCAGGCAAAGTGTGGCCTTTCTCTCCACCCATTCCCATTGTGCAAGCTTATCTGGTCCCAGGGGAAAACTGGTGGCACCCAGCTCACACCACATTTTTACGGTTTGCAGCATTTGGAAAAAAAGAAAAAAATGCAGATGTGACAGAAGACATCTCAGCTCTGAATCCCAGGAAGCTTGACTGGCTTTCCCCCATCAGTGTCCACAGGACTGTGGAGCCCGGTGATTTCCCTTTCAGGCTTCAGTCACACTAGGATTATTTTTAGGCTGCCAAAGGAAGCTCGTTTTCCAAATCTCTGGGGCAGATGTTCGAGTGACCAAAAGAGAACCAGATGGCCATCAGAGAGGCCAGGGCTGGAATTGAATAACCATTCAGAAAGAGGGAATCAGAACAACAATAAATCAGCATGAAGTGGCAAGAAGCCTGCAAGCTGCCTGCAGAAATTAAAACGTGAAACTGCTGCTACGCCAGACCCACTGCTCTCCCTCAAAGACAGGAGCTCAGGACTAAAGAGGAGAACAGTAAAAATGGAAAGCAAAACTCAGCAGCCCCCAGCATGCCCTGGTACATGCAGAGTGCAGAGCATGTGCACTCTTCCCCGTCAATGCAGCTGGCGGAAGAGCCGCAGCTCTCAGGCTGTAGCTCTGCAAATGAGATCATACTGCCCTTGTTCTATCTGAGCCTGCTCCCAATCTCTCCCCTTGCATCATCCCCCTGAAGTTGAATGGGCTTAATGGACTTTGGTGACTATTTGGGTGTTTTTTTTGGGGGGCGGGGGTGGTGGTGCTGGGGATTGAACCCAGGGCCTTGTACTTGTGAGGCAAGCACTCTACCAACTGAGCTATACCCCCAGCCCCTATTTGGGTGATTTTTATGCATATGAATTGAACAGATCTCTTGGTTGCTTAGAAAGTTGAGGCAAGGACAATCATGCATGGTGCATGTAATTCTTATCACATGACTTGGTAGGCTGAGGCAAGATGATTGCAAGTTTGAGGCTGGCCTGGCTAAGTCAGCCAAATTTTGTCTCCAAGTATGAAATAAAAAGGGGCTGGGATGTAGCTCAATGGTAGAGTGCCCCTGGGTTCAATCTCCAGTATAGAAAAAAGAAAAGAAAAGAAAAAAAAGTTCAAGGTAAAGAAATCACCTTTAAGGCATCAGCGATTATGCCCCATTTGACCCTCTCACGGTGAATTTGTCACTTTCCTAAAGAGAGGACAGTGTCCTTCAAGAACTCTCCGTTCTTTGAATGTGGATGTCAGAGGGGAATCTGCATACACTTCTCCTTGGTGTAGACTTCAAAATGAGGTAAGGCAAGGACAGACATTCCCTATGAAGTAGGGCTCTCTCACTCTTGCCATGTCCCTGTGATCTAGTAGGTCACCTACTAGGATACGGTGGGATCTGACATTCTTTGGGCTTTACCCTCAACTCCAGAATGATCAGGTGTGTGTGTGTGTGTGTGTGTGTGTGTGTGTGTGAAGATCTTCAGACATATAAGAAGTAGAAGTAGAAGGACTGTTAAAAAACAAAAAAGGCATGGACTGGGGAGGTAGCTCAGTGGCAGAGCACTTGCCTAGCATGCACAAGGCCCTGGGTTCCATCCCTGACCCTAAAAAGGTTTAAAAATACAAATAAATGGCCTATAAAAGAGGTAAGTAAGAGGATCAGCAGGGGAGAAAATAAGGCATGAGTTGTTAGAGGTGCCCCAAGACAGCAGCTGATTAAATCCAGCTCTGCAGTAACAGTGTTCCACATAAACATATATAAAACTTTTAGAGCAAGTTTCGCACTCTTATCTGGCTTATGGTAACAGCAAAAGATCATCCTAACTGAGCACATCAGAGGCAGTGTTTAGAATATGAAGAAGGCATCACAGTCGTTCATTTTTGGCTCACTGTTAGGTTCCAGGTAGTACCTTAAAGCTTAAGCCTCCTGCCTTTTCTAGATCAACACAGGCTGTATTCTGAATTCTTCAATTTCAGGAGCAGTACTGAGTGCATGATGCTGGATATGCATTTCTTTAAGAATCTGATGAGAAACAGGAAGGTACTGCATGAAATCCCATGGGAAGCCGCAAGGAGAGAGGCTGACCCGAATGTACCAAAGGTCAGCCAGGGCTCTGCAAACTCTCCCTGGGGGCCAAAGGGGGCCCACTGCTTGTTTTTGTAGAGTGTAACTCAGTTATGCCCACTAGTTTACTTATTGTCATGGCTGCTCTGGAAATGCAAAGGCAGAATTGAGCAACAGACTCTGGCCGGCAGAGCATAGAGTGCTTACCATTTGGCCTTCATAGATGCTGAATCCTCATCCATAGGAATGGAGCTGGTTCCAGCTCTAAGTCAAGGCAAGGAAACTGTAGCATTTTTAGAAAACATAGCTTAGCAAGTTGAAGGGAAGGAATTGGCAAGTGGGTGAGAAGCTGGAGGGCTTGCTGGTCTACCATAATATTCCTTTTTGGACTCATCCAGGTTGCCTGATTTTATCTTTAATTTTAAAATTATATATATATATAATATATATATAATTTTATATATATATATAAAAGACTCACTTGAAATAACAAGAATTCTTTTTGACACTCTGCTAGTGTCATAGGATTACTGAATATCATTTAAGTTAGGTTGCTTTTCTAAACCTGTTTGGAAGGAATGGAAAGTATTTGCTTCTTGGTGGTGGTGAAAGGAGAGAAAATGGCTGAGAGAAGAAGGGAGGAGAGGCTGCTTGGGGGCCTGGAACCTCGTAGAGGACAGAGGATGATGTGGGGACCTTGGTGAGCGAGTGTACGGAAGTTGGGGGGCACTAGGCTCCAGGACACTTGTGTAGAGGGAGCCAGTAAATAAGGAGGAGAAGACGGTTGGCAGGAAGGCTCAAAATTAAACAGAAACCGGGTTAAAACATCACCAGGAAATAGAGAAACAAATTAATAAAATAAATAAAACATCTAAATAAACTATGAACCTTGGATAATCATGATGTATCAATGTTGGCTCATGGATTGTAATAAATATAGCACACAAATGTAAAACAAACAAACAAACAAACAAACATCACCAGGGATGGTCCTGCCTTCAGGGGAAAAAACAAAACAAACCCAACAGCAAAGACCCCCAGAACAAACAAGCAAAACACTGAAACAACCCCCAAGTAGCCTGCGTTCTAGAACCCAGCACCCCAACGCTGGGAGGACTCTATCCCTTCCTCCACTGACCACCCACTCCCACTGTTCCCTTTCTCCCCACTTCACCGCCCCTGCCCCTCAGCCCTGGCTCTGGTTACTTCTCACTGGGCTATGGCAGAGACCTCCAAGTCCAGCTCTCTGTCTCCAACCTGCCTGTCATCCCTCCAATTCTTCTTCCTCTATCCCACTGCCCAAGTAACCTCACCACAGAAACCCTGAGCTTGTCACAACCGAGAAGCCATCAACGAGTCACAGTCCTCATATAAGAAGTTATAATTCCTTGGTCTGGAACTAAGAGCACAGGCGGAACATTTGCCCTTAGGAGACTTTTGCTGATCTTTGAACGGGCCTTACAATTTCCTTTCTGTGGACCACTGTGCAGGTCATGTCTCTGCACTAGAACGTCACTCCTTTCTGGGAGTGTTCCTGCCGAAATCCTATGGAAGGGTCAATATTATTTTATCTAGTGAGCCCTCCCTTATTCCCGGAACAAATAAGATCTCTCCTCCAAGTCAACACAGCATAGGGCTCAAAGGATTTATTATACAGAAGAGGGACAAATGGAAAGTCAGAAATAATATTTCATTTTGGAATACCAGACATTGTAAGAGAAGAGGAGAGTACCCAGTACAGGGCTTTCTGGCATGTGGATGGAGATGTTGAGCTGGCTGGAGAACAGCACTGAATCCTACTATGGCTGGGAGGGGGGGGCACCTGATATAAACTTCTGTGGTTGAACATGGAGGGAAGAACTTTAGAAAGACTTAGAGCTGTCTGCCCTGGGAGCTAAAGAGGAGCAGTGGGTATATGACATGTGGACCACCTATTTGTTATGCCTAGCTTAAAAGATATTTCCACAAACATTTAGTAAGTAAATACATTTGTTCCATCTGTCCATTTATAAAATTAGGAGCTGGTTTTCTGATTTTAAGCACAACCATGTAAGAAACAGACAAAATTGTCAATCAGAGAAGGTAGAATGACAGAAGGCTGGAGTAATTAGAGAAGTCTCTGAGGAACGTGGGACTTTAAAATCTTGATAGTCAAGGCATAGAAGGGAGGATATTTAAGTGAAGGAGTAAAAACAGCAAGGACCATGGCCTTCTTTTTCTGCAAATGTCATTTAGGGAACTAAATCAGGACTTGCGTACAAAGCTAGGCAAGCACAAACAAGCCAACAAACAGCAAACAAAAAGCCAGGCAGGCAAACACTAACTCCAGGGGATGGGGATGGGAGAATTCTATTGGTCTTCCACAGCTCTGTTTCTCTGAGAAATTTCTGCCCTGGATTCCACAGGGGAACTTCTGACCTCTTGTATTTTGCTCTGTTTTGATTTCCCAGGCTCTGTGCTACCATGTTGCATAAGATGTGACTAGAAAGAAACATATCAAGACTTCAAATCTTCCAAGGTTCACGAAGCCTTTAAGTGAGATGTGTTTTTTCCCTAGCACTCAAGGCCCATTTATCTAATGCATCCACACACTGTCAAAGATTATTTTGTCATTTGCCTAAAGACCAGCACAATAACTGGAATGGAAATGAAGAAGGACCTCCTGTTCGTGTTGGGGTAAGATTCTGAGTGTGGACCTGCATTACCTCCGCTGGTGGTCTCAGAAAACACCAAGAATTTATCATGCCTTAAAGACTTCAAAGCTCATAGATAAAGTTATCCTGAGATACATGGTGCACAATGAGGCACATTATCCTGTTTCCCCCTGTATTTATTGCTATCACTTTGTCTATGGCTGAAGACATTTTTTTTAAATTTCTGAATTGTCACCTTCCTTTAAATCTTAATACATTTGACTTTATGTTTCAATGTCTGGACCACAGATTTAAACCCCCCAAAGACATGCAGACCTAAATCAAGAAAACAGGGGATGGTATAAAAAAAAAGAACGTGTGTAACAAGGGTAAGAGTTGAAAGACAGTTTTGAAATATTGTGCTGGAAGACCCCAAGACAGGAAAGCAAATTACCTGAAGTGATAAAGTCACTCTATGAGTTCTGTAATTTTTTTTTAATAAAATAAATTAACTTGAGGGCAAAAACCTTATGATATACTTTAGAGGGCCATATTTTTTTTTTCATTGAAATTTGAAGGAAAATTTCAAGTCCAAATAAAGTTGACTGCATGCAGAGAGAATTTCTTTACCTGTTTCCATGGCTCTGTGCTATGATGTCAGCCCTTTTAGTTTGGGAAGCCATGGATTGTTCCCAACATAGACTGATAAATCCTGAGCCTACAGCACTGCACTAATGTCTACATGCACTACAAGACACCAAGCAACCTAAACGATAAGACCTAGGCAAGTGCTCCTATTCCCCCAGGGACCACCTGGCTTCCCTCTGGGATGCCCACTGACTTTGGAGGCCGCTGTGCTATGAGACTGTGTGGAATACCATGTTTGTTTTTCTATGTCAATAACATGAGTTGTTTACTTCCTTGAGAACTGCAAACCACATGGGTGAAAACACAGCACAGAGCCAGGTAGCAAGCTGGAACAAGTCCTTGAAAATGTGACACCAAGCCAAGCCTAATTCAAATGTCAGCAGTTTTGGGGGCAATTCATTCTGGCCCAATAATTATTCTTATCTTCCCCCACCCACCTATTTAAATAATCACTTCATCTCCTTAAGTATGAAATCAAACCAAATAAAAACCACCCCCAAATTTAAATCTTATTTTCTTAGACCAGCAACAATTGCAGCCTTTTCTTTCTTATCTTGCGCTGGCAATTTTGCATACTGCATTGAGTTTCATGTAATGACTTCTGTCTGTCTCATGCCAGTTAAAGTGTTGCTTAAGGAACATCAAAATGAACTGAGACCTTGCTAGGGGAGTACTGTGGAGAAAGGGTAGTTCATAGATCTGGGTAGGGAAGAGGAAAACTGCAGAACTCAGGGTTGTGGATCAGCATATAAGGTGCTGGGACAGTTTCTGCATCCATAGCACAGTCTATGTACCATGAGCTGGTGCTGGGGAGGGTAAGGAGAAGATGACATGTAACCAAGTCCATGCCTGAGGATCTGGAGCAGGCTGGGGACCTGTGCTTGCCAAGTGTCCCATGAGCATTACAACCCCCTTGGCCTTGCTCCCCTGTTCTCAAACTGCAGAGAGGAGGGAGGCAGAATAGGGCCTACAACCTCCCTTTATCTCAGTGCACAGAGAGGTCCCAGAGTTTTATCCAGTCCTTAACAGGAGGCTCTTAGGAGCCCTACTGTTTTCACTTTTACAACCTGGCTGAGCATAAGAGTCATGTGGAAAGCCTCTGAAAACAGACTCCAGGGCCCTGCCCTACATGGACCTGCAGAATGGGCCTTTCCAGACCGCACCTTGGGATCTGACGCCAGCCTACACACACCACGCCCTCCTGCTGCACATCAGATAGGCAAGGGACCACCTGCACACTTCCACGAATCTCTAGGCAGAGACTGCCCCTGCCCTGGGTTAAAGGGGTTCTGAGGACCATTTTGCTGCCCGTAGAGACAGCCAAGTCTTCACACTGTAGGGAAGGAACACTGGCTCCCCTTATCAAAGCTCAGGGAGCCCTGTGCCAGTGTTTCTCTGCGTTAATAGTTTTAGTCTGTGAAGATCTGATTTCCAGTAGGAAGGCACAGCTTCCTGTTTTAATACTAATCACAGCTTCATGCACTTTGTGCTCTTTGTTCTTTGTATTAGACACTTAAGTTCGATTCACCAGAAAAATCTAGCTCAGATTGCAAAGGAGGGACAGTTTCCCAACCACAGCAACTTGAATCAACCAGAATTGACACTTTCAGGTGCTGTGATAAAAATCTTCAACGCCCAGACACTTCTGGAAACACAGAATGGGCATTTTATCGAGTATTCTACACAAACAAAACACAAAAGTTCTGCTTTCTTTCCAAAAATGAGTATCTACCTGAAGGATACCCCCTTCCAGGCTCTCACCTCCACAACTGCAAAGCAAGACTTACCGAGGTTCAAGGTTCAGCTCTGCCCTTCATTCCTTTCCAGAGATGAGGTCCTCTAGTCTTTCCCAGATCCTAATCTCCCAAAAGTTTTCCCAGATTTCCCCAATTGCAATTCCAGAAATGCTGGAACTGATTCTCTTGATGCCAAAGGAAGCCGGATACAGGTCTCCTGATTGATGTGCTAAACAAACTCTTCCTAGCTGAACAGTGACAACCATACATTGGCAGAGACAGCCATGACTTCCATTTTTGAGGGTTTTGTTTTTTGTTAAAAATATAAAAAGGGAGACAAGTTCTGATTCACTGAAGAGACATCTCCCATTTCCCACCCTGTCATACTGAAACTCTTCCTCTTTATTTAAAAAAAAGTCACTTTTGGAGGCATAGGACACAAATCTTTTTTTCCCCTCCCCGAAAAATGTCTTTTTTTTTTTTTTCCAGATGAACTATGATTTTTACACTTGGGACAGAACACACCTTTTTCTGAATGGTCAGTAATAGCACCCCACATGCCACTCATTTTATTGGAGGGCTCCACAGCAGAGGTTCTCTCAAATCTTAGCCTGGGTCCAAATCACCTGGATGGCTGATTAAAAACAAAATGTGAGCCGGGCGTGGTGGTGCACGCCTGTAATCCAGGCGACTTGGGAGGCTGAGTCAGGAGGATCTTGAGTTCAAAGCCAGCCTCAGCAACTTAGTGAGGCCCTTAGCAACTCAGTGAGACCCTGTCTCTAAATAAAACACAAAATAGGGCTGGAGATGTGGCTCAGTGGCCGAGTGTCCCTGAGTTCAATCCCAGGTTCAAAACAAAACAAAACAAAACAAAACAAAAAAAACAAAAACCGAAGTGCTGAATGCTGCTCCTAGAGTTTCTGATTCAGTGGCGATGGGATAGAACCCAGGATCTGGATTTCTAATAAGTTCCCAAGAGATGCTCATACTGCTGGTCCAGGGACCACACTTTGAGAACCACCGTTGTACAACAGATAGCTTTATGATTAAGAAATAAGCACTGAATATTGACTACAAGGTACTTCATGGGGTACAGATGGCTCAAGTAGGTACACCTGACTTCAAATTTTAAAAATTCTGAGTATTTTTCCTTCCCCAAAGAGATAAGCAGTCAGCAAAATAGAGAACAGCGGGAGCTAAATGCCAGGGGAGCAGGGATTGGCACATTGGGAGAGGGACAGATCACTGTAGATGCTCCAAGCAGAGAGAGGCTTCACAGATAACTTGGTGCTATTTCTGGTCTTTGAGGGAAAGGCAGTGCCAGATAACCTGAGAGGAGGGCAGGTGAACAATACCTCAAAGCAAAAATATCTGGATCTACTCTCCCATCCTTGGGGATCTTAGCATATGGCAGGGAAATGCTGGCTCTCTACCTCCCACCAAGTTTCTCTTTCTCTCTCTTTCTTTCTTTCTTTCTTTCTTTCTTTCTTTCTTTCTTTCTTTCTTTCTTTCTTTCTCTCTTTCTTTCTCTCTTTCTTTCTCTCTTTCTTTCTCTCTCTCTCTTTCTTTCTCTCTTTCTTTCTCTCTTTCTTTCTCTCTCTTTCTCTCTCTTTCTCTCTCTCTCTCTCTCTCTCTCTCTCCTGGGGATTAAACTCAGGGTCATTTGACCACTGAGCCACATCCCCAGCATGATTTTTGTATTTTATTTCGAGACAGGATCTCACTGAGTTGCTTAGCACCTCACCATTGCTGAGGTTGGCTTTGACCTTGTGATCCTCCTGCTTCAGCCTCCTAAGCTGGTGGGATGACAGGTGTATAACACTATGCCTGGCCTACAAGTGTCTTTCTTAACTAGCCACAGGACTGGAAGAGAATCACTGTTTCTCACCCTCCAGGCTGTGGCAAGGCCAGACCTAGAGCTGCTACAGTGTCCTAGGGACCTGGCATCTTGATTGGTGGAGGAGGCAGGAGACTAAACCTTCTGAAGAGCAGAGAGGGGCCTGGAGAGGGCACTTGCTGGGGGCAAGAGCTGTAAGGAGTCAGAGGCTCAGTGACCCAGGCTTGTGCCTCAAGGACACTCCAGAATTGGGTAAGCTTTGAGGGAAGGAAGTGGTGGAGGAGTGACCGAAGATCACAGAAGAATCTGTCGTGACCCTCACCCCTCGTTATACTTCAGGTACTATGTTGTGTTCTAGGGATATAGAGGTGCTTAAGCCTTCCTGATCGTTGCCCTTGAAAATTTTATGTCCAGTTAGGAAGACAGAGCAGTAAAAATATACATGATAAAAACAAGATGGTCAACACTATGATAGATACAGACTGCTAGTGGGTGCAGAGCACAGACTAAATAATTTGGGGTTCAGGGAAAGGAATGCTTTAGGGGTGGTGTGACAGTTGGGCTGGGTTACCCAGGATGTTGCCAGGTGAGGCAGTGAAGGTGGTCGTGGTCTTCCAGGTAGAAAAGCAGGTGAGGAGCTCTAGAGCATCAGGGAAAAACAGAGCTTGCAGTGCTAGGGGTGTGTGTGTGTGTGTGTGTGTGTGTGTGTGTGTGTGTGTCTGTGTGCGGGCATGGAGCTGTTGGGAACACACACAGGAGACAGGGCAGCATAGTCATCCCTTGCCATAGGCCGGGGATTGGTAACAGAATCCCCATTGGATACCAAAATTTACTGGTGCTCAAGTCCCCTATATAAATGTCTTAGTGCTTGCATTAAATCTACATATATCCTCCTGTACCCTTTGCATTACCTCTGGATTACTTTTAATGCCTAATACCACATGGATGCTATGTAAATAGTTGTAATACTATTTAGGAAATACTGACAAGAAGAAAAGTCTGCATGTTCTGTACAGGTGCCATTTCCCCCCTCAAATTATTTTTGACCCAGGGTTGGTAGAATCTGCTGATGCAGAGATCATGGACACTGGGGGCTGACTGAATTCTACACTAAGGAGCTGAGATTTTAACTTCAGGGTGATTGAGAACCACTCAATTATATTAATTGCTTAAGTGACACAGCTAGATTCTCATTTAAAACACGACTGCTGAGTAGAAGATGCGACGGAGATGAGAGATTCCAGGAAGAAGGACCTCAGGTGGAGTGGGGAGGGGCTAGACTTAGGGACTTCTGAGACCCAAACTGGCAGACTTTACTCACCCATGTGCTGACGGTGACACTGGGTGCAGGTGATGGAGAGTGAGCCCCATCCCTGAAGCCAGTCCCATTCAGGACAGCAATTACGCAGATGACTGTCTTTCCCACCATCCTCCCTGTTCTCTCGCTTTTACTCTTCGAACTTGATATTCAACATACGGTGTCATGCTAAGCATGGCTGGAGCTTTTTGAAAGGAAAATCCTATTGCTGTTTATTGCAGCAATGGAAAGTGGATCCCCAGTGCACCCATGACAGACCCTTAGCCTTTATATCACACTCGGAGCACTTGGAGCACGCCACCATGTCCAGCTGCAAAGCAGCCAGGGTCCGAGTGGACCTGGGCAGCAGGCTTCGCCAGCACCATCTCTGGAGTCAGAGCCTTGTAATATATTTAACATATTCAATGGGTTATTTATTAGAGCAGTATTTGGTGTAAAAAATTCCCAGACAATTAAATAACTCCTTGGAGTCCTTTTGCAAGAGAATATGACTTAGGAAATTTGAAAAATCGATGGGACTGTGACCTCCCTACAAAGGGCCTTTGTGCAGCATCAAGGCTGGGGGGCTTTATCAGAGGCGTCCAAGTGTAGCCAAGGTCCCCTCTCGAGAAGACCCTCAGCTCACTGAGCTTTCCACTGAAATCTGGCTGACGTGCCCCCAGGCACTGCGGCTCATCAGGGGGCTCCTGCTCAGCAGGGGTGAACTGTCCTGACTGGAGTACAGGGCGAAGACAGCAGGGGCGCCCCAGGCTAGTGTGGGGCCAAGCAGAGAAGGACGCCTGGCTGGAAGAGGTGGAGCGCTGGAGTTGTGAGGAGAGTGCATGTGTAGCCAGAGTGCTAGAGCTGAGGGACTGGAAATGGACAGAGGATTTGGGAAGTTTCTCTGAGGAAGTAACATTATGGGACCCAAAAGATAAATATGAATCAATTATGCAAAAAGGATTCCACAGAGACAGAACAGCATTTGCAAAGGTCCTGTGGCAGGAAAATGTGTAGTCACCATGAGGGGCTATGAAATGAGCAGTGTGGTGGTTGCTTAGGACTAAGGGTCAGTTTGGTCCAAGAGGAGGTCTGAGAAACAGGCAGGGGTCAATCATGGAGGGCAGGAAGGTCATGACAATTAGTTGAGTCTCTACTCTTACCATAAGTCAAAGAAAAGCCACTGAATGGTCATAAAACAGAGACAGGAATCAGCACGCAGTTGTTCAAACTGTCTACCTCAACCCACTTGTTAAGTTCAGGTTTGCCTGCTGTTATAGTTTGGTCTTCTGAGAAAGCTCTTTCCTTTGAGGGAAAAGCAGCTGGAAAAATGATTGAAATCGATCATGGTTCTACAGGACGCAGATTCTAAGAGCTTGTGATATTTATGATGTAATTGTGACTCCTGAGATGTGCTACCTGTGTGTGGCCCACACCTGTACAACCATACTCAGTGGCCCTGGATCTCCAGGGACCAAAAGTAAAAGGGAAAAATCTTTTTCTTCTTAAAGTAATATGGCATGTTATGGCAAATATGATAAGAAGTGTTTTTTTTTTTTTTTTTTTTTTTTTTGCCTTTGATGGCCTTATGATCAACAGAGCTGATTTTCCAACACCGACCCATGCTATGGAGGTTCAAAGCTGGTGGAAAGGAGCAACAGGTTCCAAATGGCAGAAGAGGGTGCCTTCCCCATGGCTAGTTGGATGGGAAAAAAGGACTCATAAGAGTTTACATAAAAAATGATTGCGCCTTTCAGATCTGGGATACAGAGAGGAGACCATGGAGCCACACTGCCACCTGTGCACCAGAAGCCACTCTGACTGTGCACCAGGTGAGGTGTGCAGAATGTGAGGGCACACAGTGACAAAGGCTGAGTGAGGAGGAGCCACAAACCATGTGGTATCCTGGCTTGGTTAAGATGATAAGATGTCTTCTACACAGATCTGAGTGATTCTGTGTTCACATTCCACTCTGAACCACAAATCTTGCTGTCTAAGTTTAGACTCACTAACATTTGTTTTCAAACACTATCAAGAAGTAGCAGCAACAAAATCCTTGTTTATATTTTAAAGCATCCTAGACTGACATATGCCCTCGACTCACTAGCCAGTTGCATTCTTACTTCTTTGGAGTTTCAATATTTTTCTGAAATGAAATGTATTCCCTTCGCAGATGTTTCCGGAAGATTCTGAGAAAAATATTAAAAAGAATGCACTGTGGTCCTTTCCCATCCTGGTGTCTATCTATCCCAACCTCTGAAGCATTTCTCCTCTGATCCTGGCACCGGTGTCTTCAGGGAGACACCATTCCAACAGAGCAGCCTGGGGGAAACCAGAGTCACCATTCCAACAGAGCAGCCTGGGGGAAACCAGAGTCACCATTCCAACAGAGCAGCCTGGGGGAAACCAGAGTCACACTTACTGCTCTTTGGATGGTGGATGAGCTGGCCCCTTCCTCCTCTTCCCCGTCTGGCTCCTGGTCTTCATTGTCGGTCCATGAGGACACATCCTCTATGGAGCTGGTCAGATCAGGCAGACTCTTAGAGGTTAACCTGAGGAGGTCCTCTGCGGAGCTTTCCTGTGGGGATGCAAGGAAAGGTCTGGGAATTATCCCCTGGCAGCAACCAGGTCTGCTGACCACAGCAAAGCCTGAGCTTCCTCCTTCAGGATCCTCCTGGAGGCTTCTTCTCTAATAGCCTTGATCATTTCTTTTGTCTCCTGTGTGCATGGCTAACTTCACTTGGCTTATTATGAGAGTTCCTCCCAACTATCACCATTTCCACCCATGTCCAGATCCCCAGGCCGAGCACAGGGCTCAAATATCCATGGCACCCTCCTCCTTGCCCAGGACCATCTCAGCAGCATATGCTCATTAGAAAGAGAGTGGATTGTTTATTGAATCAAAATGGCAACCTGGAGACACCATGATGTCTTTTCAATGAAAGCAGCCCTTGAAGAACCTTCAAAGGTCAACAACAATTCATGAAATCAGTGTTCATTAAGATTCGACTCCAAGGGGCTTTATCAGCCCAGCCCTCTGCTCCTGCAGTGAGAAGGCCAGATAGACTGTGGGATGCAGAAGCTCAAGGAAACCCCAACTGCAAATGAGGACACGTGCAGCCCAGCGCCCTCCTGGGAAATGCCACAAAATGGGGGGGCTGAGGTCCAGGGAGGGAGGGGTGTAGCTGCAGAGTCCATCAGAGGCCAATGAGAGAACTGTGCTCTCTCTCCTCTCCTTCCCACACCAGCCATTTCTTCAGGGAAGGAAACAAGTGAAAGTTTTCATCATCATATGCCTTGAGGTTGACAGCATAGAGGACAAAGGAAAAAAATACCCATATTAAACATCAGATTTTATAGACTATTAGTGCATGGACACCTAATGACGGTGACATTTGTCACCCATTTGATGTTGCTTCCACCTTTAAGGAACCTGAAGAATTTTGAGATTAGCGATTGCGAATGCTATGTTTTTAGTCCTTAACAGAGGAAACGAAAAAGTTACTGAACAAAAAGTGAGTTCATTTGTCTTCTGTGATGTCAATTTTGCTGGACTGTCAACAGAAGAATAAAAGAAGGTGCCAACTGGTGAGTACATTGCACAGCAGCCACAGGATAGGATGCTCCATGAAACTGGTGCTGTGGAAGTGCCTCCTGGGTGGAAAGGCAGGATCTTACAGCACCCGCTCTGTGAATGAGCAGATTAAAATGACATGCAGTGAGCATGATATTAATGAGGCATGTCATAATAAACTAGATGTAAGAACATGTGAGCACCCCAAAGCCAAAGGCTCCTCTACTGCTCAGGGCCCTCTCCATCTCCTTTGGTCTCCATGACATTCTCGTGAGGTGGTCACTGATTCTTAGTGTAAAGAAGACAGAACTGAGACTTAGAGATTCAGGGATGTGCCCAGGATGCTTGGCTTTTCAAGGGCTGTGCTGGCACTTAATTCTAGAGGGACTGCCGCCAGCGTGACCCCTGTCTCCTTGCTTTTTTTTTTTTTTTTATTTTTTTATTTGATGCTGAGGATCGAACCCAGTGCCTCCCATGTGCCAGGCAAATGCTCTACCACTGAGCTACAACCCCAGCCCATCTCCTTGCATTTGATTCCACTTAAAAGCAATGTGTGAGGGGGTGTGGGGATGGGAAGGATGAAGGAGGGTGGAATGAGATGGACATTATGGCCCTATGTACACTACGACTGATTATACTACAAGTGTGACTCTGCACTATGTTCAGCCAGAGGAAGGAATAATCGTGCTCCATTTGTGCACAATGGATCTAAATTCAGTCTACTATCATGTATAACTAATTAGAACCAATTAAAAAAAGAAAAAGAAAAAGAAATGTGCCCCGCTGGAAGGACACACCAGTGAGTGAATTGTATTATTGGTGAGATTATCAAAATTTCATCTTTTTCTTCTCTGTATTTTTTCTACATTAGAAATTATAAAAACCTACTGCTTGGTAATGAAAATCAGGAATAAAAAAAAAAGAGTGAATGAGAGTTCCGTATTGCTATGTGATGCTTCCAGAAATAGCAAGACTAACTTGGATATTCTGAGTTCCTTCAACAAAAACTTTCTAAGCTCCTACTACAAACAAACAACCTATTTGTGCAGAAACATGAGACATCCTTTCTGCTATCACGGCTATATTTCCCAAACAATGCCTTAAAATTTGTGACAAGGCGATTATTATCTAGAATAGCAAGAATCTACTGTGTGTGTGTGTGTGTGTGTGTGTGTGTGTTTGGTACTAGGGATTGAATCCAGGGGAACTCTACCACTGAACTTTTTTGCCCTTTTATTTTTTGAGGCAGATTCTACGTTGCGTGGCTGGTTCCAAACTTGCCTACTGAGTAGCTGGGATGACAGGTGTGTGCCACTGTGTCCAGCAAGACTTTTTACACTTCTATTCTGCTTTTTTTTTTTTTTTTTTTTTTTTTTTTGGTGCTGGGGGATTTGGTGCTGGGGCCTCATGCATACCAGGCATGTGCTTTACCACTGAGCCACATCCCCAGCCCACACTTTTATTATTCTTTATTCAGCAAGTTAGAAGCATCCCTCATTCAAATATAAAGACCAAAACAAAGTCTATGAATTACCTTCCCTTGGTAGACACAAAACGGGTGCCAAGAGGAGCCTAAAGACTGACCCTTCCCTTTTCTCCTCATAGATGAATACCTTGGCTGGTGGAGGCCAACATTAGAAACTAGAAGCAATGGCTGCTCCGCAGTTCATTGGCTAATTGCAAAAGGGGCCCCTGGACTGAGAGCTGGAATGGAAACCCATTCTTGTGTTCTGTATGCTGCTTGGCCTGACAAGAACCCAGCAACGGTCCCTAAAAGTCAATGACTCTGGCAGGAATACATTTTTTTTTCTAATATCATCGGCTCTGGTATCCTTTATGTTTTATTTTGCTTAAAGGGCATGGTATATGAGAAGCAGCCTGAACTTTGAAGTCTGGAGGACTCAGCATAAAACCTGCTTGTGCTGTCTACTGCTGTGTGACCACATGCAAGTTAATGAACCACTGGAGTTTTAATTCCATCCTTTGAATAAAAAGAACCAGTACCTGTACCATGGGATTTATATTTTAAGAATCCAAGGAGATAATTGGTAATGGATGAGAAGTTCCTGGCAGTGTCCTTTCTTCCTTTAAGGTGGTGTGTGAGATCAGAGACCAGGCATCATCCAGGAACTAGTTTTCAAAGCCCTGTGGATCCCCCTTCATTATTACTCTGTGCATGAGTAGCCCTTTCTTTTTCTTTTTTTAAAAATCTTATCTATTTTTTGTGTTTGTGGATAACAGCTTGGTTAGAAAAGATGTCCCCCTTTCCTCATTTTCCAAACTAGCAGCAAAATTAAGGCAGCATAGAGATGAAGGCTTGGCTGCACAAGGTACAGAGCCCAGGCAGGACCCCAGTTCTTGAGCTGCAGCTGGGGTGGGAGCTACCCAAGACCCAAAGATGCTTTTGGACTCTTGCAGGTCTGGCAAAGTGAGGAAGTTGTTTCTCCTTCTCTGGTATTCAGCAGGCTGACAGGGACACCCTTAGGAATGCTCTCCTTCTTTGTTCCTAGTGCGGGGTGCAGATAGCCCTCAGGCAGGCATTGTGGGTGAGGATGTGTGTGGAGCTCTGGGACTTGGGAGTCCCTGGAGGACCCCATGGAACCTCTGGAAGGGGACAAGAGGACCCTAGAATGGGTTCAGCTCCTGCCTCTGAAGCTCAGATCTTTACATTTCCTACTGAGCCTTCATGAAGACTCTGCATATTGGAAGCCTGAGAGTCCAGTGGAGGGTCTGGGTAAAAGATGTAAAGGAATAAAAGCAGATTTTTTTTTTTTTTCAGATAGCTCCAAGTGTTCTTCTAGTCTATTGGTTAAATACAGCTATCTTTCAGTACCTGTGGGGGATTGGCCCTGGGATATGCACCCCCATACCAAAATCCAAGGATGCTCAAGTCCCTTTATAAAATAGCATATAGCATTTGCATATAACCTACACATCCTCCTGTATACTTTAAATCATCTCTAGGTTAATAGTCCCTCCTGCGACTTGATTGCTATGTAAAAAGCTATAGACAACATTGTTTAGGAATAAGGACAAGGGGAAAGTCTGCATATGTTCAGTATAGGAGCAATTTTTAAAAATCTTTTCCAGTTGAGGTTGGCTGAACCTGCAGATGCAGAACTTATGGATAAGAGATGCCAACTGTATTCCTCTAACCAGCAATCGATCTTGGAATCTAAATGGGAATATATGTGTAAACCTCAGATGCAAGGTTCAAAAACAGCAGGGAAGATGGGAAAAGAATTACCCTTACCAGTCACAGCATAGTGCGAGGAGGGGCTGAGATGCACATGGCCTCAGACCTAGTCTCCCTGCCAGAAGTGGAAGGAAGTTCCAGGCGCCATTCACTAACTGCTCCCTCACACGGACTCTTTCCTAGTCTCACCAACAGTACAATCAGATGCCAGGAAGGAGAGAGGTCATGCCTCTCTTTCTCATAAGAGCTGTGGAGTCTGCGGTCTTTCTCCAGCACTTTGAGGCGGTTGACCAGGGCAGGGGGAGCAATGCAGATGCTGGGGGCCTGCTCATGGCCAGATGCTGATGGCGTCATGGCCCCTGCAAAATGGGAGCCAGCAATGGAAGCGCCACATCACTGTCTCATCTGTAACACTGGGAGGAAGTAAAGGCAGGGGGCTGAGCAAGGCTCCCAAGGTTTCCCCTAGCTCTCACCCTGTGTCTTTTTCCTTCTGGATTTGAGCGTACAATCCCCATCTCCCTCTTCCCTGCTGTCCAGACTTCCAGACCCCCTTTTTAGTTTCTCCTGGGACAACTGCCACTCCCTCCACACCATCATTCCTTCCGCACTATCCTTCTTTCTCCTTATTTCTATTATTATTTTTCATCTGTAACATATACCTTTAAAGACTCATAAAGAAAAGCAAAACTAATGGAATGTGCGTCAGCTAAGGGCCTCCACGTAGGCTTGCCCTGTGGCTCATGGCCCAAGGTCAACGGGTGCATCTGCACACACACCTGGGTGTGGCACAGGAGGGCTCGAGGCCCTATCCACCACCACCATTCAAAATGTTTTCAAAAACCAAACAAAAACTACCTACCTTGCTGGCTACCACCAGCTGCACCATTCCGGTGGCTGAACGAAGAATGGCCACAGCTTCCTCATGGGAGAGCCCGACCAGTAAGTGACCATTGATTACCAGCAGCTCGTCTCCCAAGGATAGTCTGCCATCCCTGAGGAAATGGAGATGAAAAAAAAAAAATCCCTCATCAGGATGTCCCGGGCCTGAGAAGGGTCATTCTCCAGGAGTGAGGGGAGGGCGTGAGAAGGGACAGTTAAAGTCAGGCTAAAGAGGAAGCAGGGACAACCAAAGACAGTCTGGGATGGGACTAGTCCAGATTCCCTCTGGAGGAGGGAGAATCTGCAGGGTTTCAGGTTACCCCCATTACTGGTATTGGTGTCGATGAAGCTCCCAACTAGGTGTGGATGGGGATAGAGAAACCCCACCTCGGGGTTTTTGGAGAGTCAGGTCATCCTCTTTCTAATCCTGTCATCTTGTTCCCATGACCCAGTCATCGCCACAGGGCTGAGTTGCTGAGCTCAGTCCAGAGCCAGCAAGGGTATCCTAAGCCCATGGCAGCCCCCTGTCTTCCCAGGTGACAGGACCCTCACCAGATTTCCTCTGGGGAACCTGTGACCACCACACATAGTGGTCTCCGCCCTCCTCCTCTACATCCCAATGAGGTTACAGGACCTTGGGAAAAAATCTCTCAGCACTATTTTTTTTTTTTTTTTAATCCTTGGATCCTTACGATCAAGCTTCATAAGGACAAGGGCAAATCAAAATAATAAATTTTAATTTGCTATTGTAGGTATCAGAATCTGGCCTGTAACCATGGGTGTGCAAACATTTTCTGTTTCTTTATTTCCTGTAAGTTAAACTATGGTTGAGTCAGAGCTTTCTTTCTGGTGGGCTAGCAGGAGACTCTGCTGTCACCGGAATTGTCTCCCTTGGGAGCTCAGGGGTCTCAGCGGCACACTGCCAGAATACCGCCCCTTCAGTGAGTTCCAACTAAGCCTGCAATAGTCTGGTCTGCCATTATCCAGAAAGAGCCAGAGATTGCTTCACATGGGCTAGGAAATCTGATAAGGTGCACCCTCACCTAGGGTCCACCATGCCCTCCAAAGGCATCTCATGACCACCTAGGAGTTGCTGTGGGCTCTTTTCCCAGATCTAGCCAACTCTCTTTCTCACTAGCCTCTCTCTTTTGCTTTCTTTCAACTAACTTCTCTCCTTTCATCCTTATCTCCTGTCATCAACTGCTTCTCTCCGTCTGCTTCCTCTAGGGCACACACCACAATCTTTTCTATGAATTTAGGCTTTAACAAAGCACAGTAGGCACCAGAGGCACCTGACAGTCTTGTTTTCTGTCCTTCAAAAATCCCTGAAGCAGAGAAATACGTGGGGCCCCACTGAACTCTTGGAAAGGCAAGAGAAGGGAACAAAAAAATCACGGGGGGAAAACCTCTAGGAGGTGAATGGGTGGACACCTTGGAAGGTGATCCTGAGGTGAGGGGTTCTGGTATAAAAGAATCCAGGGGCTCTGGCCAGTGTCCCCAGGCTTGCTTATCTAACACCCACAAGACCAGCCTCAGCCCCAGCTCCTTTCCTACTTTGCTCTAATTTCATTTCTCTCATATCCTGTTAATAACCAGAATGTCCCACTTGGGAGTCACACACCCTTGAGACAAAGCTAGACACAACTCCAGGCTGAGAATGAAAGGAAAATGATGAGATCCACTAGAAACAGCTCTGATGGGAAATAGACAAAACCGGTTCCATGCAAAGTCTCTCTGGGCACAGGAATTTCCTAACTGCCAACTTGTCAAAGATAGACTAGAACGTAAGCTTAGGATTCATGAGAAAATGGCTACCTGGTGGGAGTTCATTAACGCACGTGTCATTCAGGAGGTTTGGTAATGCTCACTTGGGTTAAAAACATCTCAGGTCTTAATCTTTTAATAATTCCTGTCACCCAGATAACTGACAGTTGCAGATAATCTTTCTCTACTTTAGCTATTAGCATCCCCCTCTCTAAGAGGATTGAGAAGCAGGAAACATTTTGCTAGTCTGTTTCCTGGTCCTCTTCTTAATTTTACATTGTCAGACTACATACCTTTAGCTCCTTCAACCTCATCTCATGAGATACACTTGAGTCCCCTCTCATTCCTTGGCAGGCTGATCCTGCTTTGGCCGGTCTATCCTCCTTAGAATCAGCGGGCCTGGACTGAACAATTCCAGACTAGATAAAAGGCAGTCTCCTCCCTCATCAACAATTCTCTCTGCTAATATATTTACTGTGCACATGTGGGCATGTAGCACATGCATCCACCCCACCATGCCTTGCAAATAGTAGGCACTCTATGTGAATGGAAGCAATTAGCAGGGCAAAGAATATGCCTGATATTCTGGTAGAGATCCATTTCTCACACTCAAAATGATCTCCTGTTTTTGCACATGCTCTAGCTAATGCTTCTTCCTATGTCAGATGATTGTTCAGATTAAATAATAGACTTTTGATCATGAACTGTTTTCAGATCATCTGGAGAAGAATTCACATTTTTTTCCCTTCCACATCTGTACAACAGGCACATGTTCATTAAGTGTATGTGAAATCCCAATTGACTTGACAAGGGAAGCCCTAGTACACGAACTGCGGTCACACTGGAAATGAATCGCTTTCCTGAGTCATCAGTCATATTCTTAGGGAGTTAAGATGTCAGGGACACCGTGTTCTGCTCACCAGCATATTCTTGATAAGTAACCACAAATTCCATGGTACCAGCCTCCAATGGTTAGGATCAATAACAGCTGCTTGAAACTACAACTGGTGTAGAAAGAAACTCAATCTCCCCCCACAGTTTGGAAAATCCTGACTATCCTCACCAATTAGCCACTTCCTGTGCTCAGAGAGGTGTTCAATTAGCACTGCTCTTGCCTGATTTCTTCCCATGCACCAACAGGATCTTTATGAACTATAATTACCAGATTGGCCAACTGGAAGAGGACAAGCACCCAGGAAAGGGGAGGGGAGGACAGGAGACAGAGAGACAGGGGAGAGTTAGCTAGTCACCTGTGAGCGGCACCTCCTTCCTTCACTTGAGTGACAACGATAGCGTGAGGTGAGCGCTTTGATCCTCGGCCTCCACTAACCTGAATTCCCAGCCCATCTGATTCTTTGAGCAGCTCCATCTTCCATATTCGACCAACTTCCTCCTTAGAAGAAAAAGTGAACATGCATGAAGGTTGCTCACAGACACGTGCCACCCCCACTGGAGAACAGAGCTGTCTCGTTACACTGAATATCCATGGCTCACTAAGAGCTTGTCACAGAAGGAGAAGCTACGGTGGACTGGTCTCTGGCTGGCAGTGCTGTCCAAAAGAACTTTCTGTGACAGTGGCAATGTTCTATTTCCATCTAATATGGAGCTACTGGCCCCAGGTGACAATGGAAGGTTTGAATGCAGCTGGTAGTGAAAGAGGACCTGAATTTTTAATCCACTGAATTCTAATTAAATTTAAATAGCCACGTGGCTAGTGGCTTTGATATTGGACAGTCCAGCAAGTGTGGTTACTGAGTTTCCTGATCAGGGTCCTGTTAAATGAAACTGTTTCTGCCTGAGACCCACATGCCACTCTGTAGGTACATAGTAGCTTTAGTCTGAATCCTTTTATTTCTCATAGCTACTAATTAATAAAGGAAGAAAGATCATGTCTTGGCCCCAGGAGACTTCAACTAGTTTGCCATCTAGTTCAACTAGATGTTCTGCCATCTGTAACTTATGAATCTGTTTCCTTGCCCCTAACATGGGAATAATGATCGGAACTTCTAGGTTGGCTATTAGGGTTAAATGTGAGGATATTTATGGAAACAGGTAGCAGCACAACACCTAGCAGATATGTAATGAATACTGACAGGTAATCATCTACTATTGGTTAGTATCCCTTATCAGAAATGCTTGGGACCACAAATGTTTCAGATTTCAGATTTTTGGGGGGTTTGGGAATAGTTGCACATAATGAGATATCTTGGAGAGGGGACCTAAATCTAAACACAAAATTCATTTATGATTCATATGCACCCTATACATATGGCCTGAGGTAATTTTATGCAATATTTTTAGTGCACCTGTGTTTTGACTATGACCTGTCACATGAAGTCAGGTGGGGAATTTTCCAATTGTGGCATGATATTGGTACTCCATAATTTTTGGATTTTGGAGCATTTTGGATTTCAGATTTTTGGATTAGTAATGCTCAATCTGTACTTAGGTGAACATATGCATATGTATAAGCACACACATATATGTTGAAAACATATTGAGTTGAATCTCAAACTTCCTTCAAACATGGAAATGAAATCTTTGGTAGGAGAAACTGAAACAGAAAATTAATGTTGATATCAACTGTTGGTTGATAGGATTGGTGACATTGGTCTGCATGCTCCTTAAATACATTTAAACTGCTTCAACCCCTGTAACAATCTGTCATTTAAAAATAGTGAAAAAACTAATAAATGTCTTTAAGTCATCAGATTGCTGGTAGCTTCTTTGCTTTGGTTCATGTTCCCCTTTGATTCCTAGTTCATTCTAAGGATGCAATCATGCTCACTGCAATCTTGTTGAATTCTTTCAGATACTTAGCTATTTAGAAAAATGAAAGTAAAATCTTCAAAAGTGATTTATCTTGGGGTCTTACTCTAGGCTCACTGTAGTTCTTTTTAGGCCTAGATCTATGGGCATGGTTCACAATATATTCCTTACCATATAAAACAAAGGCTTTCTGTTTTCTTCATCCATCATGAAGGTCCAATGGAACCCTCGCCCCCTAGAAATAGGCAACCTGCCCATTCAAGCTGCTTGCGAAGGAGAAAGAATGTGAAGCATTTGGAAAATCTAAAATACACACTGTCAGAAACTAAAATGAAACTTTATGCAATAGTAAAAAAACCAGATGTTGAGCAGCAGCAGGAATGTCTGGGAGATGATCACCAGACAGAGACCTGTTGGATCCTACGCTTTTTCTAGCACAGCCCTGCTCAGTAGGACTCCGTTATTCCAGCAACAGGCAGGGGTGCCAACTGTCTCCTGCATCCTCTGACCACAGACAAACGCAGCCTGTCTGGCCAAATGTAACTTCAGAAGTCACTGGCTTACCACAGCAGTTCATGAACTTGTCATCGATCCCTATTTCATCCAGTAGTCTCACTCTGGACTCCACGGTTTTTGGTTGGCTGCCTCTGACCTCTGGAATACCTTTCTCTTCCCCATTCAGAAACACCATCCCCTGGCCTTTAAAGTCTCTTATAGCTCCACTACTTCCAAAAAGTCATCCTTGGGAGTCAATGTGACCACCAAGATGGCAGCTTTCAACACTTCTAATATAGGAGACTCCATGGCCTACTGGATACCACCAAAAACAACAAATTCAGGATGGCTGATTAGTTGTCCTGGCTTGCTGGGTCTCCCAAGCCAGCATCCCAGACAGCCTGTGGCTCCCTCCCTGGGCCTCATGGCACAGCTGAGACACAGAGCAGGACAGTGACTTGACCTGTTTCTTTCCATGGAAGAGATGCCATGGTTCCTGAGGTCTGGCAGATGAGAGACACTGCTCCTCCCTCCCCCAGCCCAGAAAAGCTGTGGACCTCTTTCTGAAGAGCAACAGGGTCTGTAATTGGAGTCCAGAGAGAAGAAACTCATTTATTTGGTTTAAGCCCAAATTAGTATCCACCCATCTACCCCCGTTACTAGTTTATGTCATAATTTTCCCCCCTTTTACTCTCCTCTTTTCCTAAACAGAACTTGTGTGATTCACAGTGGGTGTGACAATATTATTATGCTCCCTTTAATTGTGAAATGCTTTTAGAAGACCTGTGATAAGAAACTTGCAAAACTATGTTCACATAGGTAGATAAATGACCTAAATGTTTATTCTGGCAGAGGAATTAAAGTCAATTTTCATCAAGGGCACTCACATACTCACTTCAGACTCTCCCCTCTCCCAACACGCATACAGCTAGTTAAAAATATATAAGACAAAACATATATCCAATATAAGTGGCTTCAGAGGGTAGAAATGACAGTCTGTAATATACCTCTAACTATTCCAGGAAAAAATCAGATCTCCTTCACTTTCATCCAATAACATGATTTTCTCCCTATAACTGAAAGTAGAAATTTTAAGGAGAATGTTCAAAGAAATCAGCACCAAGTTTCCCTGCCTTGGGATTTCTTGATCATCTAATGAATGAGTTCAGAGGAATATAAAGGAAGACACAAGCATTGAGAGGCAAATACTATCAGTTTTAATTGTACAATTGTCAGGATTAAATTTAGTTGCCTATAGCAAAAGCAATGTTCAGTTAAAAATAAAATTAGTGTCTGAATTTTATTAGGCTAAAGCTGGTACTGGCCCAAAACAAACAGGCTAACTTAAATATAACAACATTAAATGTATTTCCAACTGCCTTCTTACGATTCCACATGGGTATTTAATTCACACCTCAGTACAGTCAAAACAAAACTCTTCCCCTCCTACTCCTGGCTTTCTCATCTCAATGGGAACAGAACTGTCATCTACTCAGGCTCCAGAGGCTATGCAAGCCAAAAGCTCATGTGCAATCTTTCATTCCTTCTATTTCATTTCCAACATCATGGCCACATGAGAGATCTATAGGTTCCACTCCCAAAATAGATCTGCTTCTGCTCATCCTTCCTATAAGCACCCTATCAAAGCCATCAGCATTGTCAGCTTGGGTGACCATGACAACCTCCGATCTGGTCTCCTGCTTTTTTCTTCACCTCCTATAATGCATTATTCTCCATTAAATACCCACCCTGAGTGATTAAGAAGCACAGGACATGACATGCTCTGCTTAAATGCTCCAATGGCTGAAGTGACTCCCCACAGACTGAGAGTAAGGTCCAAACTCAGGGATGGCACATGGGAACTTTGTAAGCCCTGTCCACTCTTGGAATCACCTCTTGGCCCTTAGTTTCTTCTTCGCTCCTCGCACACCCATTGTTCCTGTCTTAGGGCTGCTGCCTCTGCTGGTCCCTCCTGGGAACATTTTGACCTATGATTTCACAGGGATGCCCTCTCTAGACACTTGGGCTCAGCTCAAACATCGCCTCTGCAAGGAGGTCCTCCTTTGCTGACACCAATATCAGCTGGCCCTCTACCAAAGACACTGCCCAGCCATCTTTCACTTCACCCTGGTTGAGTTCATTCATACTACTTGTCCCCTTTGGACATTCTGATTTGTTTGCTTATGTGTTGTTGACAGCCAATGGTATAAATACCACGGGACAGGGAACCTTGTCTACCTCATTTAGCAGTGAAACCAGATCTTCACTTTCATCCAATAGCAGGATTTTCTTCCCATAACTGAAAGGAGAAATTTTAAGGGGAATGTTCAAAGAAGTCAACACAAGCTTCCTTGTTATCAGTATAACTGATAAGAAAGCTAGTTATCAGTAAAACTGAAAACTCTTTACCCTCTAGAACAGAGTCCCTCACATAATAACAATATTCCACAAATGTGATGGAATAAACAAAATAAGAGCATTTATCCACTAATCTTATGGTTCTTTGGATAATTGAGACTGTTAAGAGGCTCAACCAGATGTGAGACCTGTGTGTTTGCCAATGTTCAATGTGTGAACACCGATCCAGTTGTAGAGACAATGAGTTCTGAAACAGACCATGTCTAGACAGATGATTCGGGCGTTTGTTTTCTCTTATGTTGGTTTAAAGGGCAATGGGACTTTGTCAGCCTATTGAGAAAAAGCCAAACCACGAAAATCGGGATGCTGTGGACTTCTGAACTGACGTTGTCAGTGCCACCTCTCCGGCACACTGCCAACTACTGTGTGAGCTCACACGTGCATCGCTTCCCCGAAGCCAATGCAGGGATTTGTTTACTGAACTAGGGGCGGAACATTAAAGGGAGTTGTCTGGCAGCATTTAAATGATCTCATTTCTGCTGGAACCAAAAATAACGTTTTACAACGGCATCTTTGTCCCAAATGTGAGAAGACACATCATCCAACTTGAATTTCATTGCAGTAAATGCTCTGACTCTTGTTGCAAATCTACTCTGATACAGATTGCTTTTCCCTTCTTATTAGAAAGGTCAGTAAGAAATGAAAAAAAAAGTGTGATCGTAATGTCAGAGCTGGAAGTCCCTTAGTCCACAGACCCAAATGCTCAATTTACAGGTGAGAAAACAGAAGCCCAGAGAAAGGTGATAGAGCATAAAAGCCACACAGCTGGGGATAGAAGAACGGGGCTGAAACCCATTGTCCTATCTCCTAGGCATAGTGCTTGTGGGCATCTTCATAAATAAAGATTTACAGAGCTCCTGCGAGTGCAAGGCCCTGAGCTGGGACCCATGTCAGACAAATAAGGCCCAACCATAAAGTCTCCTGGGGACCCAATGAGCCAAATGGTAACTGGACTATGTAGGATTTGTGTACAAATGAAGATGGCTGGGGCCCAGAGAGGAGGGGTCTAAAGATGGAGCAGGTGGCAGGAATGTCACAAAGATCTCCCAGACAAAAGCATCTTGATGCCTGGTTTCCAGGAAAGGCAAGGCAGAAGCTAAGCTACAGAGGGGAGGCAGGGGTGGGCAACTGGGCAGAGACAGCAGCATCCACAATGGCTCAATGGCGAAAGTGAACTCGGCCTCTGAAGGACCCTGCCATGAGAGGAAGCCAGCAGGGAGAAACTGAATCCCCTGGACAGCTTCAGGATAGGCACTGGCCATCAGAAAGACCAGGTCATGAGGAGGTTGGAACTCCCAGCCCTGTCCCCATCCTCCAGGGAGAAAGAAAGGGCTGCAGTTGAAAAATGGGTCACACCAATGTGGTGAAGCTTCCATAAAAAGTCCTCAAGTGTGGGGTTTGGAGAGCTTCTGGGTTGGTAACGCTTCCATGTATCAGAAGGGGTGTGTGTCTCGCTCCTGTACTGGGCACCCTTGTGGACCTCATCCTGTGGACCTCTTCAGCCAACTGTTTATCTACATCCTTTATCGTATCCTTTATTATCTAATAAACTGGTAAACATACCTTAAAAAAAAAAAGCAGCAGGAGATAGAAGCAGAAAGTTAAGCAGGGATCAGACAATGAAGGGCCTCTGATGACATG
Source organism: Glaucomys volans (assembly GCA_020662805.1). Taxonomy (NCBI): domain Eukaryota; kingdom Metazoa; phylum Chordata; class Mammalia; order Rodentia; family Sciuridae; genus Glaucomys; species Glaucomys volans. The sequence goes on from JAJEJO010000209.1 coordinate 457,426, forward strand.
CCAAGGTGTCTGGGTGTTACCCCGAAGGGAAAGTGGACTTACCCAAAGGGTTTAAGCTACAGTGTATGTGTGCGTGCCTGGTATGCACGTAGGTGCATGTGTGTGTATGAGCATGAGTCATGAGACTGGCTCTCTGGAATTGTCCCTCTGGCTGCAGGGGGACAGTAGATGAAAGGGAGGGGGGTCGGGGCAGTGAGGTGGTAGGAGACTACTCCTCCTCCTACGTGAATAATGAAGGCAGCCCAGCCTTGACCCAGCAGCCTGGAAGTGGGAAAAGGAGTGGCCAGAGAAATCTTAAGGGGAACTAGAGTTGACAGGACTTGGTGACTGACTAGATGTGGTATAAGGGAGAGGGCAGGGTTTCAGTGGACTCTGGGATGACCCAGGAAGGCTTTCCCAGGAGATTCAGTGACAAACTGTTAAAAAAAACCTGAACAAACAAGGTCACTCCAGTTGAATTTCATGTGGTTCTGGCTTGGGCAACTTTGTGGATGGTAAGATCTAGAACATCCACGATGGATTTAATGGTGTGGAAAGTGGATGCATTGAACTTAAGACATGCCGGGGAACATCTAAGGTGGAGACATCCTGTAGGCAGTTGGCATAAAGCTTGAAGGTTCGGTGAAAGCTCAGATGTGGACTTAGGGAATATGACCAGGTAGGACAATGTAAGTCCACAGAGTGACCCTGAAGACTTCCTAGAAGAGGATCATTCCCATGCTGCCATTTGATGCAAACATCTAGAGGATGTCCTGAGTGTGATTTGCCTTCTTAGCTTTCCATCCTGCAGCCTGCTGAGTTCTCTGGTGAAGCACTTGTGGAGGAGACATGGCAGAAAGGTCTGCTACTCTACAGGGTGATTATGAAATGTACCCAGACATACATCTGTCAGTCAAGAATAAACTTGCCTGCCTGCCAAATGGTGGGATTTTTTTCCTTTTGTTATGAGACTGTTCGGTTATACACATTTTCACCACACAGCACTATAAAAATACACCTTCCAAGTAAACAGACTTGAGAAATCTGTCATCTTGAATGACTAATGATCTTTGCTAAAAAGGTGGTAAGGAACTTTGAGTTCATTTCTAAAACTGCTGGTTGATGTCCTAGGAAGTCCTTATGTTTGAGAAGCTGGACCCAACTTTTGTATTTTCAAAAATTAATCTGCTTGTACATGTATCACTGTGTTAATATTTTACACAAACATACCATTTTTTAAAAAGAAAATATTTGTTAAAAGGAAATATGTTTCAAATTGTTCTGTGAAGAGAGAATAGACCAGGAAAACAAAGATAGGATTTATTTTAATGGAATATTTTCTTAGAACAAATAAGTCCATGAAAAAGAAGTACCTGGCAAACAAAATTGGTCTGAATGAGCACTATGGGCCTTTTCTGTAATTTATTAAGTCTTTGTAGATATATTAAATCATTAATAATGCAGAAACAGAACAATGCTGACACATATAATCTCCCATTTTTCAAATGAAATGGAATTTTTTCCCCCCAAAGGCCTAAGAAGTAAATAGCTAATTTCTGTTTTCCTGGAAATTCCATTTTAGCATGACCTTGGTCTCAACTATCCTAGAGTAAAAATAAAAATCCACTCCAGCCCAAGAACCAAAGCAATCTTCTATGAAGGGAGACTGGTTCCAATTTGGGTGCCAAGAGGACATGGAGAAGGCTGTGAAGATCTCTTTGCCAACTCCATCAATCCTAAACGAAGAGGTCTAATGAAGATACATTGTGGCTGAAAAGTGTGCTAAAACATGAGCACCTGAGAAGGAATATAGAGCATTTCTACCTACCAAGACAAAAAGTCTGATTCAGGGCTAATAATCTGTCTCTGGTTTATGGACAAGTACAAAGAATACAAGTTCCAAATGGCCAGTCTCTCCTTTCTATAGGAATGTGGCTCCCAAACAAACCAATTGCCCCCAAAGCAATCAAGCCTTGGATTTTTTTCACCCTTTCATTTATACCTTCTGGGTCATTTGACCTTGAGCACAAAAATCAGGCAAAGGCATAATGAAGAATGAAATTATTGGCATCAGCTGGTAAATGGATGGAACTGGAGACACCATGTTAAGTGAAATAAGCCAATCCAAAAAAACCAAAGGTTGAATGTTCTGATATGTGGATGCTTACACACAATATGGGGTCCAGGAGAATACAAGGACTTTGGATTAGACAAAAGGGAAGGAAGGGAAGTGGAGTGATAAGAATAGGAAAGACAGTGGAACGAATTGGATGTTACTTTCCTATGTTCATATATGAATACATGACCACTCTAACACCACACCATGTACAACCACAAGAATGGGAAATTATACTCCAAGTATGTACAATATGTCAAAATACATTCTACTGTCATGTATAACTAAGAACAAATAAAATTTTTTAAAAATCAGGCAAAGGCACTCGGTCATGTGTGTAACCATCAGACAGCCAAATCTAGAAATTCAATTCTGATATTATTTTTAATTAGGATGAGTGGAGGATGGGGACTCTTCAAAATTTGGTGGTATTTTTCATTTTTTCTTTTACAATCATTCCAAATTATTTCCATGTGTCCTGGGCCAAATCAAAGCCTGTTCTTTGGACTATATGAGATTCCACCTCTTTTGGTGCCCAAAACTTCAAAATGATTAGGGAAGAAACACTCACTACTTTCTATTTAGACTTTGTATATTTGCAATCTAATCATTTGGAAAAAAAACATATCAAGATAGAGTACTCCCTGATAAGGAACACATAATATTTTCATTGATTTTAATTTGGGGGAGTCCCATAAAATTGGTAGGAAAATCACTGATAAAGACATCAAGTTTTCTTCTCATTTGCTTAGACATCCCATCTGTAAATAATGCCTCCTCTGGCTTTATGGATCATCCAGCTCCTCAAATGAAGGAAAATTATCCCTTGAGAAAGGCTTTATTTTGACTCAATCTATTCTATAGATTGGCTGAAATTACAGAAATAATTGCATCAAATAGCCTTTTGAGAAAGAGTTTTCACTCCCAGGGTATCACTTTCTTAATACAAAACTGAACATGATTCTTCCATGTCCATTTTCCACCTTTCCAACTTTCTCTCTAGAAGTTGTCTCTTGAGTAAAAAAGATACCAATCAGCATCCACCTAGGAAGCTATTGCTTCATTTAGGACCCATCAAAACATCTGCCAGAGGATTCTTGGGATTGATATCTTTACCCTAGGAAAATGTAACTCCTATGAAACAATATGGTTAAGATGAAGGAGACAGTCAAGGCAAGAAGCTCCCCTATCACCTGTCGGATTATTCACATCTGTTCTGCTTTTAGGGAGGACTGACCTTGACGATCACAGATGAATATCACAGTATCAGAGATTTCTGTGAAACTTCCAGTTGCACTGGAATTTATCAATGCAATAATATTATCCCATGAAAACACCACTGGTTCTGAATTGTTAAAAATAAAGGCAGCTGCTTCCCTTCCTGTTGGCTACCCTTCCTGCGTAAGATTGAAGATGGGATGTTTGTGTTCTCAACTACCACCAGGAATTCTTGGCCCTGGAGTAGCAATTTCACTGTGACAGCAAGTGATAAATAATGATGCAGCTCAAGACTCACATTTTACCAGAGAAGGCTTGAATTTTCCACTTATGATCACTTGACTAGCTCTTTATTTAAGTGGGATAAAACGACTTGAACCTTTTCATTGTTGCTGCTGTTATGTGCTCTGATCATTTATCTTGATAAATGTGTTGGCTTCCAACTGCAAGGTCATCTTAGATATATTTTCTATACTTTAAAAGCAACTGGAAAAAAAAAGCATTTCTTTCAAAATTTAGGTTCTATAACCCAACTTACCCGAGCCAGGCAGTCACTTGACTGGAAGTCCGTCTTCCCAGCTTTTGAGAAGCGGCGTTTGTCATTGCCTGTGGTCAGAGGAGCATCTGTCTTTGGAGCTGTGTTCTCTGTTCCTCTGTCCACCTCTGATCTCTCGAGGTGAGGTCCAGCCACCTCCTTGAGAGAATGTGGGTCATTTTCTAGCTCATCGGCATGCCCGTTTCCAAGTTCAGGGTCGGCGCCGTTCTCCAGCTCAGTGCTGGGGTCATCCGCCAACTCACAGCTGGTGCTGCTCCTGGATTCCTCTGGGGCCTTGTTGGCGGGAGGTCTGGAAATGACCCCAAACTTTCTTGCTCTTTTCCCCTTTTTTGAAGTTCGGTCACCCAGCTCCAAGGTTGGTGTCTCTCCTGGTTCAGAGCCGTTGCCACTGTTGCCATTGTAAGTAGAATGGGCTTTGTGCTTGAAGCGCCGCAGCATGATCAGGTAGATGAAGCCGCCATTCCAGCACTGCTCAGCCAGGTAACTGCAAAGACAGAGGTGCCCGTGAGAGCCGCCAATAGCCTTCTTAACACGCAGTGGGGACATGCCTTGCAGGACCTGGTGCTGAAAAACCTGGCCAATGACCGAGGGACTGTTGAGCTTCCTAGAGAGCTCGACACTCAACTCACTTTTAAAATCTATATAATTGTTGATAAAATGATCCCTAAGCCCCAAAATAAACAACAAAAAACCCCACATGAACTAGGATTACTAATTTAAGCCCCCTAGCATTAGAAGTCAGAGGAGGGTTTTTCTACCAACAGAGCCAATCCTAACAATATTAAAAAATTTAAAAAAAAATTTTTTTAGTGCTGGTGATTAAACCCAGGGCCACATACAAGCTAAGCAAGCATCTGCCACTGAACTACACCCTTAGCCACTGAAACAAAATAGAATTCTTATAGGAGGGATCATTTTGTTTTGTTCTATAGTACGGTAGGGTAACTGTGGTTGCAACATTTAATTGTATATTTCTAAATAGGTGATAGAAAGGATTTTGAATGTTCCCAACACACAGAAATGACAGATGTCTATGGTGACAGATAAGTCAACTATCTTGATCATTACACATTGTGTACATGTATGGAAATGTCACATTTCATCACATAATTGACACACATAATATACTTATGTGTCAATTAACAATAAAAATATTTTTAAGAGCTTCAAACTTTCTCCAGCACAATAGGGTAACCATGATTAATAAAAGAAGGGAGTGAATGAAAAATTTAAAAACAATTTTTTCTCTACTCCCTCAAGAACATCTTGCATTGGAATTAAACTAGATTTCCATCCTATATTGCTGAAGGAATGATATTATGAGTCCCCAGGGTAAAGAATAGAGACCATGGATTGGGGCAAACATGGAGTTTTGTTTCTAGGATCAAAAAGATTAACTGCACATTAGGAGCTTCTGCCCTACAGAAATTGGTTCCCAAGCAAAGAGTGTTGACAACCAAGTCTTTCACAAATCTGACCTGCTTCTAGTCTTCCTACGCCTATAAAGAGAAGGCCTGGGGCTATGCTGCCTATATCTTCCACAAGCAAGAAATAGAACCTTTCCAAGTGTACCAAAAAGATGCAATACTGGGTAGAGGCAGACTAATATTAAGATGCAACTGGCTAAATAAGCCAGATGCTGAGTATCAGGCCCATTTCTTGGAATGGTCCTAATTTGGGCTGTTCATAGCACACAAGGACTGTCATGTCCAATCTGGGCATCATTTTAAGAATGTCTCTGAACAAAGTGAAAAGCACATAGAAGACAAAGAAGGCTGCTGGAAACTATGTCAACCAGGAGGAGTCGGGGGAATAAGGAACACTCACAATGGAGAAGACAGGGTCAGGGTCAGTTGCTTTTTAATATATTTGAGGATGGGCAAATATTGAGAAATAGGAAATAATACAAATGAAATATGTATGAAAGCATGATATGCAATAATGGTCCAAAGCTTAAAGATTATGAAGAAAATAGAACCCTGAATAAAGTGAGTAATTAGCTGCATTCAGGATTCCAGATCATTGAAGCTTCAACAAAGACAATACTTGTGCCAGTCAGGAACTAGGCTGGGCCTGACCCTCCACACATGCCACGCGACATCAAGAAGCACAAATCCTTGCAGAACCCAGGGAGATGCCTTCACCATTGGAAACTTGCCACATCCTACATCTCACTGGTTTCCAAACAAAGAGTGTCATAACCAAATCCTTCACAGTTTGAACCTGTTTCTGGTCCTCCTGGGCCTGTAAAGAGAAGGCCTGGGGCTGCACGGCCTGTATCCTCAGTAAGTGACAAACAGAGCTTTTCCAAGTGTAGCAAGTCAGCTGCTCCCCATCCCCCAGGCATGATGCGGACACTAAAGAAAGGAGGACTGCAGGTAAGCAGACATTAAGATGCTCTTCTGTGATCTTGTCACCAGGGAAAACCAGATCTGAGAGCTGGGGCAGTCAGCATGTGGGAAACAGGCCAGGTCACTCAGGTCCTCTCTCATCTCACCATGAGCCTTCCCTCAGGTAGTGGGTAACGGGAGCGGGAGAAGAGGTGACAGCTGTATTTGAAATGCACTGGATTCTGGCCCAAAGGCACATATTCCCCATGCCTAATGGTCGGATTAGTGCAATGACAGTGACTGACTAAAGAAGAGAATATTTCTCAATTTTTATCATGGCATAAAATGAACAAGAGAGAAAGTTCTTCAAACAGCAACTAAACCTAATAAAAACTTTCTTTGATCCTGAGCTATAAACCATGGTAGTGAAGCCACACATAAAAACAAGTAGAAAAAAGACACTGTACAGATCTCAGGTGATTCTGTAAAAGGCAGGAGGATGAGCAGGCATGAAGATCAACCACTAGAGGCTAGAAACTAGCAATTAAATCTGGTTCTCAGCACGATTGCCCTACAATGTTTAGATTTCATTTCTTTGGATTGTGTGTGTTTTTCCTCTGGAAAAACTCTTGTAAAGGTATAAAATCCTAAAATTAGGTAGCCAGGCTGTAAGGGTTTCTCTGCCATTTAAAGCAATACACATGCTCAGTTGTTATGAAAAACTGGGTGGGGGGGGTGGGATAAAAACAGGACCAGGTGAAGAGTTGGATACCTAAGCTGTCATCCTGGCTTTGGCCCAAACATGTAAAACAAAGACAAATATACAGCATTTCCACCAATTGATGAATGAATAAATAAATTGTGGCATATTATCTGGTAATAAAAAGAAACAAGTTATATGCTATGACATGGGAGAAACTTGGAAACATTATGCTAAGTGAAAGGAGTCAGACCACAAAAGGCCATGTGTTACATATTCCTTTACATAGTATATCCAGAATAGGCAAATGCATGAAGACCGAAAGAGTAGTGATTTCAGGAGCTCGGGGAGAGGAGGATTGGGACCAACTGCTAATAGGCAGATAATTTGGCGGGCAGGGGAGGGATGGAAAGGTTCTGGAATTACACATTGGTGATGGTTGCTTAACAGGTCATACACTAAAACTTACAGAGTTGTACACTTTAAAATGGTGAATTTTATGTTATAGAAATAGTGCTAGCTTTCTGTTACTGTCACAAATGCCTAAAATAATCAGCTTATGAACAGAAAGGGTTTATTTTGGTTCACAGCTTTGGAGGTTTCAACCACCTGTTGGTTTGGGGCCTGTGGTGAGACCACACATCATGCTGGCAGTGTGTGGCAAAACCATTCACCCCATGGCTAGGACACAAAAGAGAGACGAGGAAGGGGCTGGAGACTCAATATCTCATTCAAGCGCATGCCCCCAATGACCAGAAGACCTTCCATCAATCCCCAAACCTCTTAGAGTTTCTGCCACCTTCCAGTAGTGTCATAGATTAAGGACCAAAGCTTGAATGCATGGGCCTTTGAGGGACACTTATTCAGCCATGAATTATGTCTTGGTTTTTAAAAAATGGCAAGTTTTGAGTTCATTCTTTGAGTAGGTGCTTGACAGATGGTTCCCTAAGAACCATTTTAAAAGAAACTGCAGCTCAGAATTATTAATTAGCTTGCCCAAGTGCACAGAGTTACTAAATGGCAAGTCCAATTCTACACAATTCCAAAGCCCATGCTATTTTTGCTGTGCAATTCTGCCCTCTGTCATTCTCACCCCTGTGCTTTGGTTTCCTCATCTGTAAAGCGAGGGTGTTTTATAGGTCATCTCCATGTTGCGTTCACATTCTAACAATTGTGAACGCTAGTTTCTGAGGCAAAGTTCTGGGGATAAGAGGAGTACGTCACCCCAATGGGACTGATGAAGTGCTGAGGACAAAACACAAATGAAAAACAAAATATTCATTCTATGTCCAAGTTGTCCTTGGCCGTGCTGTGGTTTAGATAAGTGTTCTCAAAGGCCTATAGGCTAAAGACTTGGTCACCAGCCTGTGGTGCTACTGGGAGGGGGTGAAACCTTCAGGAGGTAGGGCCCAGTGGAAGGAAGTTAGATCATTGGGGGCATGCCCTTGAAGGGGATGTTGGGACTCCACCCTTTCCTTTCTCTCTTCTTGCTTCCCTGCCCCATGAGGTGACTGAGCTTTCTTTACCACAATTTCTGCCATGATGCAGTGTGTTGCCATAGGCCCAAAGGCAATGGTGTCAAGCAACCATGGATGGAAACTTGATTCAAAATAAACCTTTCCTCTTTTTAAGTTGATTATCTCAGGCATTTGTTACAGCAACAGAAAGCTGAGTAATAGAGGTCTCTTGGATACTTACCATCAAATGGAAAAGGATTTAGTACAGAATCCATTTATAATTGCTTTTTGAAATCTGTCTTTTATACGAAAAAATCTGAACAATTTGATGTATTATATGCAGAGAAGTTTTCTTTGGTACCAAGAAGCCTGGCTGTTTGATTTGGAGTATGAGATTTTAAATATGTATTCTCATGGGAGTGCCAAAAATCTCTGGAGGTGTCTATGACTGAGACAGCATTGTACCTCTGCAGGGTTCATACATGGCAAACCTTCAAGAGCCAAGAAGAGTTTATCTTTAGTTCAGTACCATGTCCCTGTCCTCTCCTGGCTTCCTAGCAATAAATAAGACCCTGACACCTTAAAGGAACTGTATGACAAGTTATTTTATTCCTTCCTGGATTGGAATTTTCTGAGGTCATTCCAAAGACAAAGGGTAATGAATGAATTATGGACATTATAGCAAAATGGAGAGAAAGAGATTTTTGGGTAGAGAGTAATTTTCTTAGACTTATTCAAATTACTTTAAAACTATTTGCCTCATAATCTGTATCTATCTGCATTCAAATGATTTACCAAACTTTTTCAGTACCATCTGGCTAATTGTTTACCCAAGCCCCAGTTTTTTTCCTATTCAGTAGAATTCTTATTCAGTATTAGAATCTTTACATTAAATTTTAAAGTCAGTATGTCACAGTTGGTATTCTGTTGCTAGTACAGAATATGAGACTGGGGAATTTATAAAGAAAAGAGGTTCATTTTGGTTCATGGTTCAAGAGGCTGGGAAGCCCAAGATGGGGTGACCACATCTGGTGAGGGCCTTGCACTGCTTTATCTCATGGTGGAAAGCAGAGGGGAAAGTGGGTGCCTGTGGAAGAGCAAGAACACAAAGGGTAGACTCACTTTATGACAGTCAGCTCTCAAGGTACAAAATCTAGTCCCATGAGAACGAGAGCTCACTTAGGTGAAAAAGGCATGAATCTACTCCTGAGGGCTCCTCCTCCATGTCCCAAATGCTCGCCTATGAGGCCCCATCTCTCAACACTCTTGATTGGAGACACCATCTCAACACAAGGTTTGGTGGGGATAAACCATACTCAGAGCATAACAGAGTATTTGAATTAGATGATAATTTTCTAAATCATGTGATTTAGAAAAATAGAAAGCTTCCTTTTTAGAAAAATGATTAGCTTTTTAAAAGCTTCTCCATTGTAGAATTTGTTTGTGTGGGTGTTGGGAGTATTGGGAATTGAATCCAGGGGGGTTCTTCTACCACTGAGCTGAAATTCCATCCCTTTTAAAATTTAAAAAAAAAAAATGTGTTTAGAGAGCATCTTGCTAAGTTGTCCAGGCTGGCCTCCAACTTGCAATCCTCCTGTACTGGCCTTCCAAGTAGCTGGGATTATAGGTGTGTGCCACGGAACCCAGATAATTTTTCCCCCCAAATTTGAGATTGTCCTCTGGGAAGTGACATTATTAATTCAATTAAAATTTAGTTGATTTTAACTTTTCTAAGATGTACTTTAGATGGAGAAAGACCAATGTATTAGCCTAGAACTTTTCCTTTGAAACTCAGTATAGTTCTTTATTTCCTTTGGCCTTTTCTGAACTCATCTCTTCCCTCTCTTGGCCCTAAAAGGTCTTATCCAAATGAAAGTTTGGAGCCTCTTTCCTGTCCCTCACTACTGTCGTAATTCTGGAGTCTGCACCCTCTGGGGTTGGAAGAATTGGGAAGGAGTTGGCAGGTGAGACTGGATGTCTGGAAAAGCTGGAAGGACAAAGATTCCTGAGCCTGAAGAACAACAAATACAAGGAAACAGAAGATAAGAGAGGGCCAATGCAGGAAGGTGTTAGAAAGCCAAAGACACACATCACTTATCTACGTCCTGATTCTATCAAAACAGGGCTTGAGGCAGCTGTACAATTTTGATATTTTGATGGTTCTGCCAAAATCCTTTGAAGGAACAATCTCCAGGTGCCTCTGAAGATCATCTTGGGCATTCAGCCAACCACCGCTGACGGCTGGCTCACATTGTAAACTGGCAGACAGGTGCTGCCAAGCTGAACCAGGGGTGTATATGTGCGTGTGATTCAAAGCAACTAGGATTGCCACCCCTGGGCACTGGCCTGCAACACAATGCCATAAAAATACTGTACAACTCGAGAGCACATAAAACACTTGTGGAACTCAGCCTTTTCACCAAAGCAGACGCTCCTACTCGATTTGAGTAGGTCAGGCCTTTGGAACAGATTACAAGAGAATAAAACCAACTGTAGGAGGATGTTTATAGATGAGTTATCATGACAGGGTAGGAGTTTTATAGAACAGGACCAGCTGCTAATAGCTACCCTCTCTAACACACAGGACCAACGAGGTCAATTATTCTTCCCCATGATTTTTTCTCCCCTATTAAGTAATGATAAGCTGAAAAGCTGTTTGAAACCTACTAGGCCTAATGACTCCAGAGGGCAGTGTCAGAGGCCGTGAATCTGGAGGTTCCCAAAGAACAATGTGTTGAGAGGAAGTGTTAAATATATAGAGAGAAATTTCCTAGTGAAGGCTTGGTTGGGAAACAGGGAGGCAAGTTTGGACATCTTCATAAAAGGAGATGGGGTCTGGTTGCCTGCAGGCAGTCCCTCAGGCATTGCCTCCCAGCTATCTTGAATTTTGGAGAGAGTCCTCACAGATTCCATGACTTTCCCTAATAAGAGTCAAATTCTCCTTGGGGGACTCTGAAGGTGGAATTTTTTCCTAAATACTGTGCTGATGAGAGTGACATCCTTGATGCGCTCATAAGACCCTCTCAGAAGTGAAATCAATCTACTGCTTTGCTCCTCTGGAAAGGGAGGGAGTCTTGAATAGGTGGAGGAAGATGGGTTCAGGCACCAAGGGGCTCTGAAAGTAGATCTCAGCCTAGGCTTAGACGTGGAAATGACTACAATGGTGTATTCCAAGACTGAGTTGAAGGAACAGACTGAGGAAGCCAATTTCCATGACATCACTTCTTCTATTGAGCAAAAATGGCCAGGCTCACCAATTCTTTCCTTCTTTCCCTTATCTGGAATCAAGAAGGGAAAATGAATAAATGAATATGTTCTCTTTGTTACAAAATGTGTGGATTTAATTAATTTTATCGTAAAATTTGGCTAGGGGAACACAAGTTGAGAGTGATGAATGGGTATTTAGAGAAATATTGGTTCTGATCTATGATAGAATCTTAGCCATTCAAAACTCAAACTATCAGATACCAGACTGGTAACCACTGCCATATTCAGCAGTGAAAAGAAAATCATACCCATCTGTACAACAGGACAGAGGTCCACGTTGCCCTCAAGGAATGAGGGCTTGGGAACTGGTGCTGATACTCTGGCCATAGTTGTTTCCCATCATCCAGGGAGACTACGTTCCAAGACCCCAGTGAATGTATGATTAACTAAACACTCTGTTTTTTCCCCTACATATACATATTCACTTTTTCACTTAAAGGAAATTTCAGCATCACTACTCTGATGCTTTGGGACCATTATTAAGTAAAATAGGGGTTACTTGAAACAATAACTACTACACCCCAACCGACAATCTGAAAACCAAGATGGTTAACTAAGCTACAGGTGGGTAGTATAGACAACATGGCTACACCAGACAAAGGGATGATTCATGTCTCGGGGGAGGTAGAATGGGATGGTGCCTGATTTCATCATGCCACTCAGAATTGTGTGCAATTTAAAATGTATGAATTATTTATTTCTGGATTTTTTTCTGCTTAATAGTCTCAGACTGAGTATCAGGGCTGGGGGTGTAGCTCAGCTTCAGAGTGCTTGCCTAGAATGCTCCAGGCCCTGGATTTGATACACAGGACTGCAAAACAAATAAAAAAAAAAAATAGTCTCAGACTGATGTTGACTGTGGGTAAGTGCAACTTCAGAAACTGAGACTGAACATAAAGGGGGAGATGACAGTACTGCTTTTTTTTTTCTGTGAATAATGAACTATTTTTCATCTCCGACCCAAGAGTTGCATATCTCTAGCAGTGTCCATGAAACTACAGGAGGCTAACCTAGTAGCTTCGCGTAGAGTAAAATCATAGTTCTTGACAGAGAGTAGGATAATACACAGAATAACTCAGTTTAAAATTGGTCTTGTTCCCCAATATCAAACTTAAAAAAGGAGCTTAAAATTTTATTCTTGATGCTAGTAACTACAAACGTAAATCAAGATGCATCTTGAACCATGCCAATGTTGAATAAATTTTTCTTCTCGGTAGAGTCAAAGAAGGGTAGAATTATACCAAGGAGAGTAAGAAAGAAGGTAGATATTTTGTCTTGTGAGTCCACTACTCTCTGTGTGTCTTTCAGCCTTAAACAAACATCTTCTGTCCTTTTCCTGCTTCAGCTCCACCTCCTGCAGTCACTGGACCACTGGCTGTGATAGCCATTCTATGCTGAAGCAGAGCTGGTTCTCTTTCTATTTCCTGCTAAGAGCTTCTGGATACTAAAGGATGGAGGAGGGGATACCACAGAGAAACACTAGATAAAAAGTAGCTAAATCACAGGATCAATTATTTCAATTTCCATGCAACAAGGTGTCACTGATTTTCATATTTATGAAAGCTCACATCTCAAACTAACAAGGTGACATCAATTCACAGCTCTTATGGCAAATTGAACACTAGAATGCATCACACATTTTCAATACCAATAAAACTTTGCAAGAAGGAATCAGAAGTATGGTCCTTTCTATCATCTAGCAGTAGGCTTAAATGAAGATTGTTTTCCTCAAAGGTTTTCATGCACCCCATTTATGCATGAGTCAATAAAAACTTTTTAAAGAACTTATATACCTGTGGGAAATAGTAATTCATAAGCTGAAATAATAGAATATTCTTGATCAACAATGAGAACTGTCTTCTAAAGTATACTACAGAGATACTGACCCTACAGAGAATCTCTAGGCTTCTAGTTTCTATGGATTGCATTTCATTATTAGATTACTGTGAGCAGGTCAGTGTTTCTTGCAATCATATGGGACCAGCCTGTGTTCTATAGGGAATCAAATCAGAACAGCAGTCACACAGCTCTACCAACTGATCCTGATGGTGTTGGTCATATTTTCCTGGTTGAGGAGATTGGAGCAGATTTTCCAGGAATGCCATGAAGTTAGAAATTGCTGAAACTGAAGGAGTCAGTCTCACCTCATCAGGGAACTGATGAGCATCAGACAAGGCACCTGTGAATGCTTTTTACTTTTTTTATTTCTTGTGACCCAGTGCTATTTCTTTTTCTGTTTATAAAATTACTACTTGCTCATTAGAGACTTACTCATTGGTTCATTCAATCATTAAACAAATTGTTATTTACTATGTGCCAGGCATGCTTCTAGGCACTTGGGAGTAGAGCAGTGAATAAAATAAAGATTCCTGTTTTTGTGAAGCTTACCATCTAGCAGGGACAAACAAATATCAAATAATAGACCTATTGAAATGTATGTCCAACTATCCAGTATGTTAGGAGGTGGGATGTGCTATGGAAAATAGAAAACAGCATGAAAAAGCAGCTTATGTATGATAAGGGTTGGAAAAGCCAGGATGAATTTTAAATTCTGTGGTTGAGTTAGTCCCATTGGGAGGACTCTGTTAAGCAAAGACTTGAATAAGGTTGAAGAGTTGGCTGCACAGTTGCCTGGGAGAAGAATGTTCCAGACAGAGGGAATAGCCAGTGCCCACGGGGTCAGTTGGAAGCATGCTTGGAGTGTTGGAGAAACAGCAGGGAGGGCTTTGTGGATGGAAAGGAGTAAGGAAGAAACAGATGAGGTAGGAGAGGTAACAGAGACCAGTTCCTGCAAAGTCTTGTATGTTTCCATAAAGAGTTTTGTGGGAAATGGGGAGCTATTGAATTTGGGGCTCATCAACATTTCTTTTCTCTCATCTATAATTAAGAGAAGAGAAAGTGAGTAAATGAGTATGTTTTCTTTGTTATAAAAATGTGTGGATATACTTAATCTTATCATAAAATTTGGATAGAGAAACACAAGTTGAGAGTGATGAGTCAGGTTATTGGAGAAAGTTTGATTCTGATCTAGGACATGATCTTAGCCTGCAGCAATCCCTGTGTTGTCTCACCTATGTAGTTGCCCTTGGCCTGCCTTGCAAGAGGCTACTCTCAGTGCTCAAGGATAGGAAGCTGGATTGTGTATCCAGATTTAGGGGCATCAGACCTAAACAATGTGCTCAAGATAACCTAAGGACTGAATTCCATATTGCTCCTGCTGCATCTCTCATATTTCCCCATGTGGAAGATGCTAGAAGCTAGGAGTTAGAACATACTCTCCCTTTTGGTCTCCCTTCCCTCTAGCAGCCAAATACAAAGGTTCACAACCAGTGGGGAATCCTGACCCCCACACAGTGAACCATTCAAAAGGAGTGGGCCACCCCACCTCCCTTCTTCAGAGTGACACTACGAGAAGGGAGACTCTTGTGGGTCCCTGAATCTCAGAAGGCGCAGGATGCTTCTCACACACTAACTCAGACATTGACGGAATGTCTGTACCCTCCAGTTTCCCGCCCTTTCAAGTGCATCCAGCTCCATCTTGAAACAATTTCCCCAGCTCGCCTCAATCCTTCCAGGGTCCGTTCCATTGGCTTGGCTGGATCCTGCCCCCGCCTTGCGCCAAGCCTGGTTTCACTTATGTCAAAACAGCTTCCATCAAAATAGTGGTCCTCTTTTCCAAATTGCTCTTACTGTTTTGAAATCGGCAAAGAAAAGACACTGAAGAAATGGCAAGATGACTATCCCCAGCAACGTGTTCTGGCTAATGTCATGTACTGTTGTTCTACTGAGGACTTTTTAAAAACTTGACTTCTTTCTTTCTTCTTTGGCAGGTATGGCTGGGCTGGAGGGGTCTCATAACCTAGTAGGGTTCATGAAGACTAAGTTTTGTAACCCTCCATCCCCAGGATGGGGTAAAATTTAGAAGCTGGAGAAAATGTTGGATATTTTCTTGATTATTTGTCCCTCCTCATGATTCTTTAGGAAGGCCTCTTTTTGGTTTAGAGGAATTTCATTACCAGAAAGTCAAATCAATAGAACGCTAGCCTAGAGAAGCAGATAAAGCAATCTTCACAGATGTGGATAGAACAGCTTTTTAAATTTTGGCTGCCAATCTGGGCATTCTTCCTGGGTCTGTTGACCAGCTGTAACTGTGTCATGGTTGAATATCTTCGAGTTCTCTGAGTCCCCTGGTTCTTAGTTCTTAGGAAAATGAAGAAGCATTTTCATTTTTCGATTAGAAATTTTATATAACTGCAAGTGAAGCATTAAAAATTAAAAAAAATTGATGTGTAAGCACAAACACTGAAACTGGAGTTTCCTTTTAATGTTGTGGTTATAGTAGAAATTCCCCAAATGAATGTCAGTTTTATAATAGACAAGGGGGATGGGTAGTGATACTGATTAAGTTGCAACTATATACTGTATATTGTGTTAAGTGCATGCATATATCTCCTTTTAACCCTAAACAATCCAATTAAAGTAGGCATTATCATCCTTCTTTCAGAGATGCCAAAGTTCATAAAATTGGTTAGGGTGGAACTATGATTCAAATCTTTATCCGATTCCACACAAAGCCTGGAAGTGACCTTGGGATTCAAGGCAAAGGCCCATCCTATTGTTCATTATACCAGGTTGGGATAAAGGCTGTACCATCTGATAACCTAAAAGGTCTCTGTCCACATTAGCATCACAAGGAATTTCATTTTAGTGGGGTGTTAACACCCCCAATGTGCCCTGAACCCATAAGAAAAGGGTCTGAGGGAAAACAAGAGGTATTTTTCAGGCAGGCCCACATGGTGGAAGGATGTAAAGTGGTTATACAGGGTGTGGGTGGAAGTGATCAAAAGCAATGGTGAAAAGCAGGAACGGTCTCTGGGGGGACTGATAGGAGCTTTCAGATTATATAGACAAGGGATCAGAGTATGCATTGTCAAGCAGTCTTGGTCAAACTGTGGTTTGGTTGACCATTACCTTGGGATTGGTCAGGTGGGGCCTTATTGGTGATAAGAAAGACAGGAAAAGAAAGTTGCTGTTGCCTGGGGGTGGGGTTGTTTTGACACAAACATCAGTGTTTTTAGAAAAAGCAACTTTTAAGTTCTTCTTCTAGCCACACTTGTTCAGATTACCTAGACTCAGAAGACTAAGGAACCAATCTGACTGTGGATCCAATCTCCAGCCAAGGCCAAGCAAATGGAAACACAGGACATGCTCCTCCAAGGCTGGCCTCTTCCCTCAGGGACACCATTCGCCTCTTCCCTTTCCTGCACCGCCCACTGTGGCCCTTCTCAAACAGTGCATGTGCTGGAGATCTCTCCCTCTGAGATGAGAGGTCCTTTCTGATTGTATACAGTCTACCCAGACCTGTAAACAATAAGCACCTTAACACCATATTCATTTTTCTTGTGGATTCTTGTGGAAGCTGATGTGCCATCAGTGGTGATGGACCAAGAGAAATCAGAACAAGGGAGGAGCAGGCCAATCCCTGGGCTGTGTGGCTGACAGGGACACACCACTCAGATCCCCTCCAAGTAAGGCTCTGCTTCCAGGTGGTGACCAGTGTGGTTAGCTTCAGACCTCCAGTTGCCAGCTTCCTCAGGGTCACCTCAGCTTTCAAGTCAAGATCATGCTCTTCTGGGGTGACTCCTGGGCAATAGGTGTGTAAGGCCAGGATATGAGGCCTGGCATTTCCCCCCAGTGCCAAGCCTCACCTCTGAGCTCCCTGTGGGGCTGCTGGACTTCAGGTCTGTTTTGTGGTACACCAGCTCCCTCTACTCCATCCTGGTTCTCCCTTTCTCTTTTACTGGCATGGTTCCAACAAACATTTCCCACTCTTCGCTCCAATTCAGCATCTGCTTCCTAGAGAACCCAATGTAAGAGAGTATATAATGAAGATTCAAGGTCTCTCCCCAAAAAGAGAGGATGGGATAGCCAGAAAAAGAACAAATAGGACTCAGCTAATCTGGGTATAAAAGAAGCTCCAATGGCATTTTTGACAAGTCAGGTCAGATGAATGGCATTCACGAGGATTTTCCTTCAATCTGTTGGCTGGTAGCATAAAAAACCAACAGCGAGGAGCTCCGTCTGATTGGACTCTCTTGAATTAATAAGTAAAGAACTTTGTCAAAATTCATCTGAATATCAGCTATTTAGACTAAGATTACTTTGGCTCAGGTTCCAGTATTGCCATGTGGGCAAGACACCAACCTCAGAGACTCATTCCTCAGTCCTGTCTACCTGTGGAGTTGGTGGAGGGTTAAATGGGATAATGGACTAAGATGGCTGGTTTCCTGCCTGGCACATGGTAAATGTCCATAAATGTTAGTCTGCTTCACAGGTCAACTAGTTAAACTTATCTGCTGCTACTGTCCTGGATGGAATCCTGACAAAGGTGAACTCACAGAGGGGAGGGGAGGGACCTGAATCTGTAAAAGGAATGGGGCAAAGGGAATGGAGTTAAATTAGGGGAAAGGAATTTCTGGAAATATGAAGTTCGCCTGGACAGGAGGATGATCAGAAATGGATAATCAAGCCGAAGACCTAAAAAGGAGTGTGCCCTAGAGAAGGAGCTCTTGTTGGCATCCTTGAGGCACAGAGGTATCTGGGGGACTGCATGGACCTACGTCACTCTGCTGAGGAGTGTGTGTGCACCCTGTGTACGAGATCAGGCTAGTGTAGATAATGAGCCAGAGTATGCCTAACTGAGAGATGAGTCAGATGTCTCTCAAAACACAGACCAGTGGTGGCCTTTTGTTTCACTTCTATGTCCATCTGGCCAGGAGCAGATTCCCAGCTCCCAGAGCAACTGCAAGCTTTTTGGCCTGACCTGAACTCTAAGCCTGTTCCCAGAGGTCCTAGAATTGCCGCAGGACTTAAGGCAGAGTCTGGAGGCTCTCCATGCCAGTCAGGCTGCAAGATCAGCTGACCCCAGAATATTCCATAAAACATATGGGCCGTCCACACTGATACAAACAACGGCCACAAATAAACCAGATGCATGTGTGAACAAGGAGAGCTGCTGCCCTTCCTGGCAGCCACCCTGCTCTGACCTGCAGCCAGAGCAACTGTTTTCATCTTTCCTCCACTAGTCGTGACCACTTGGATGATAACCTTCCCTTTTGGTTCTTTTGCTTCCTTTAAAAGGACTTTTCCACTTTTATGAAGCAAGAGTTTCAAAAACTCCGTTGTTTTCACATTAAACATTTCAACAGATTACAAAGCAAAGAGAGTCTATAGTATGTTTTTCAAGCATTTATAGCTGAAGCATTTATAGCTGCAGACATAAAATTTCAACTTGGAGAAACCCGCCACTTTCAGCATGAACAGCCAGTCTGCTCTGGGATGGCCTGGCTTCGCAGGTACAAGCAGGTGCAGGGCTCTTTGAGTTATGGGTGTGTTTTAGAGTACTAGGGACTCGCTGGGTTACTAAGCGTTCTCAGCAGGAAATAGCTGGCCGGCATGCACCAGCCTTGCAACCCTCCTTAGAGCAAACGGAAAACATCCAGAAACAAAACCCAAGCCGTGGGCCGCCTGGAAAAACAAACACTGAAAAGTTATTTCTTGAACTGCACACCAGGAAGAGTGTGATGGGGAGAATCTGGAAGTGGGAAGAGAAACAAAAAGCATTTGACCAGAGGACCTTCTCGAACCCTGCGGGGGGGGAAACCACGAGAGAGCTTTGGGTGGCGGCAGCATTCCATTTACACTCGCAGACACAGGGCATCTCAGCTGCTCCAGCTCCCCACGCCGGGGGTGAACTGCCCTCATTTCTCACGCAGACTGGCACTTGATGAGGGTGGCAGCAGTCCCAGTTCAAGGTGGGGATACACAACATACCAGATGCTTAAAGGGCTGGACGCGGGCTCTGGGGGAGACTCAGGACACAGTTCTGCAAGGTTGGGGTGACACTCGACAATGGGTTGGCTGTTGTTTTAACACTGTACGTTCCAAGTTCTCTTCCGAGATTTCCTCCTATGAGGCTGGCTGTGATCTTTTGAAATTAGTCACATTTGAAATTAGACGCGTTCTGAGAAATGCATGGCTGGGCGATTTCATGGCTGTGTGAACATCGTAGCGTGCGCTGACACAGGTCTAGATGGTGTAAGGCCACCGCTCAGGGCAGCCTCCGGATGCAGCCGAGAGACACAGAGAACAGGGGCATGTGGGGCTGGGGCCAGCATCATGGCATACTGTTCTACGGAGAACATTTTTAAAAATGAGTAGGAGCACGCTTTAATGATAAAAAGTACAGCATAAATACTATATTGTCTCTTAAAGAAGAACTGGAGTGTTCTTTAAATTGTCAGAAAGTTTATAAGGTCCAGTTTCATTGGAATCATCATCAGAGAGCATAAATATGTGGGTTAGGGATGTAGCTCAGTGGTCGAGCATTTGCCTAGCATGCATGAAGCCCTGGGTTTGATCCCCAGTACTGAAAAAAATACTTGACTAAGTCCAAAGAGGCCTTTTCATAAGATCCTTGCAAATGGCTGAAGTTCCAAGTCAAAGATTCTATCTGTTCTGTCTAAAGAAAAAAAAAAAAGTCTTTTTCCGTATTGGGGATGGACCCAGGACACATGCTAGGCAAAACTCCATCGCTCAGTCACATCCCTACCCCTTTTATTTTGAGCCCAAGCAGGCCTTGAAATTGCAATTCTCCTACCTCAGTCTCCAAGTGGCTGAGGGATTTCAAGTCAGCACCACCTCACCTGGCTGTCTTTCAGTGTTAAGATGACCTGATTTACCTGAGGCCACAGAGGGGGATGGAGATTAAACAAACAGACAAAAAGGCATAAAAAGCAACTGAGAGGAAGGATGAGCTAGAAAAGTAAGCATTCAGATTTCCTTAAATCTTTCTTAAATCTCAACAGAATTAACTAATTAAGATTTATCTGCCCCACCTCATATTTCAAGACGATACCAAACCTGATGGTAGGCCAGTTCTTCCCTGCTTCACTGAACCTGAACTGGCAACGCCCCCACGCCCCCAACCCCAGCAGGGCAATTCCTGGAGATGCAGGCAGTAGCAGACCCAGAAGGGGAGTCAGCCTTCTGCCAAGGAAGGTTTTCTCTGAAAATTAAAAAGATGGTATAAACACAATAAGATTCAAAAACTGAACAGAGGCTGGAGGCCCAGTGTTGGCACAAGGCAGTGAATAAGGAAGCAGTCCCTGCCCTCAATGAGCTCACAATGTTAACTCATAAAAGATTGATTAATTGTATACATTATTTAATTAAATTTAAACATATATAATATTAAATGTTATATATTAGGCTAAAATAAATATATAAACTTTACATTATACAAATTTTGAAATTATATTATCATATGAATAATATTCTAGTAGAAACAGCTGACTTTAGAAACTCCTAAAAGGGGGCTGGCCTGCTTCATGTGTGGACGTGAACAGCAGGGTTTCCCTCAGGAGGTGGCAGGGCTTGAGGTCAGAAGGAGCCAAGAGGCTTGGAGGAGGTGGAGGTGGGGGCTGATGGAAGGGAGAGACAGCGGTACAGTTAGAGGTGGAAACCATGTTCATGGCCCTGCGGCCAGGAGTTTGACTAAGAATTCGAACCTTGCCTCAAACTGGGGATGGAGCAGTGCAAAGTCTCCGGGTTGAATAGTGTCCACTCAAAATTCTGTGACCAGCTGGTCTGTGACCTTACTTGGAAAAGAGTCTTTGCCTTAATGATTAATTAAGCATTAAGATGAGATCATACTAGATCAAGGTAGATCCTAAATCCAAGGAGAATGCCCTTAGAAGAGATAGAAAAGGATTCAATGAGACACAGAAAAGAAGGCATTTGAAGATGGAGGTGGGCATTTGGAGTGATGTGTCTACAGGCTGAGAACTGCCAAGGACTGCCTCCAACCAGAAGAGGCTGAGAGAGGAAGGGAAGGTTCCCCTCGAAGCCTCTAGCGGAATCCAACCCTAGCAACTTGTTTTCAGATTTACAGCCTCCAGAACTGAGAGAGGATGAGCTTCTGCTGTTTTAAGCCATCAGTCTGTGGTGCTTTTTAGGAAATAAAGCCTTTTTCCCTTTCTTTTTCCAAGTCTTGGTGCCTCTTGAATTTTAATTATTTATTTATTTTGTACCAGGGATTGAATCCAGGGGCACTTAACCACTGAGCCACATTCCCAGCTCTTTTTTTATTATTTTTTTTAGAGGCAGGGTCTCACTGAGTTGCTTAGGGCCTCACTCAGTTGTTGAGACTGGCTTTGAACTCATGATCCTCCTGCCTCAGCCTCCCAAACCACTGGGATCCCAGGTGTGCACCACCACACCCAACTGCCTCTTGTACTTTTAAAAGAAGATGTTATCTTGTAAAATCCTTAAGACTGTTGAAATAATTTTATGGATTTGCATGAAAACAAAGTCATATTAACATTTTAGATACTCTATGAATGTATCTTAAAACCTGTTTGAATATAATTTTTTAAAATAAAAGACAGGGGCTGGGGATATAGCTCAGCGGGTAGAGTGCCTGCCTCGCAAGCACAAAGCCCTGGGTTCAATCCCCAGCACCACAAAAAAAATAAAATAAAATAAAAGACAATTTTCCCTGTTTCATAAATGATACATGATGTCTCATTTAGTTTGTTCCCCTGGTACAGAGAATTGAACCCAGGGCACATGCTAGGCAACAGCTCTACCACTGAGCCACACTCCCTTTTATATTATTTTGTCTTTTTATATTATTTTGAGACAAAGTCTTGCTAAGTTACCCGTGCTGGTCTTGACCTTAAAATCCTCTTGCCTCAGCCTTCCAAAGTAGCTGAGATTACAGGGGTACACACTGTGTCTGGCTACATAATACATAAGAATGAAGATGATTTACTGATTAGAATTTAAATATACACCACTTAAACATATTAAAAACATACACTTTAAAAGTGAGAGGAAAATTACTTATGTGCTACAACATGAATAAGGGGGTGGAGATCAACTCTGATGCCTTAATTCTTTTGCATGTTAGGAATTTCTGCATTTGAAGTTAAGTTTCCTAGTTTATTTTTAAAAGTATGATGTTTACTGTCTAAATGACAAGATGAGAAGGAAGTTTTCCAGCTGTATTTGTATCATTTCTCAAACTATATGCATTAGCCCTCCTTATTCATGATTTCACTTTCTGCAGTTTCAGATACTATAGTCTGAAAATATTAAATGGAAAATTCCAGAAATAAATAACTCATAAGTTTTATATCACCTGCTATTCTGAACAGTGTGATGAAATCTCTGGCCATCTTCTTCTGTCCTGCCTAGGATGTGGATCAATCCCTTTGTCCAATGTATCTACACTGTATATGCTACCTGCCCACTGGTTACTTAGCTGGCTCAGTTATCAGGTTGACTCTTGTGGTACTGTAGCACTATGTTTAAGTAACTCCTATTTTACTTAATGAGGCCTCAAAGCACAAGAGGAACAATGCTGGCAATTGGGATATGCCAAAGAAAATCCGAAAAGTGTTTCTTTTGGGTGAAAATATCTGATAAAGTTCTCAACTTAGCAAAAAATTCTATGCTAAGGTTGCTAAGACCTAGACCAACATTAGATACTCTATGAATGTTTTTTAAAACCTGTTATAACCATGTAATTGCGAGGAAGGAAGAAGAAATTTGTGCTAGTTTGCTGTTACACCTGAAGCTGGTAAAGTTCAACCACAGTGCATGATAATTGTTTAGTTAAGATGAAAAAAGCATGAAATCTGCGTATTCACATACGAGAAAAACAGTTCATATAGGTTCAGTGCTATCTGTGGGCTCAGGCATACGTAGGGCTCTTCGAACAGACATTCCTCAGATAAGGGGGAACTACTATACTGTAGGGATGAATAGCCTTTACCTCAACTGACAGAAGCTACCTGGGGTAGAACAAGAGACAGCAGCTACATAGACATTTAGATTGGTTTGATGACTCTGACTTAAGGGTCTGGTGAAGACAGTGAGAAAAATGTAGAGAATCATTGTACCATGGTCCTCAGTAACTTGAATCTTCAATGTTCCTTTTGATTCTGGTCTGAACCAGTGATCCCTTATGGGTTCATGAAGAGGTGACCAAGTGGAGGAAATCATTCAAGATCACAAGATGGGCAAAGCACCCCCACAGCAGATGGTTGGAGATGAACCGAGGGTCTGTCATAAGACACCCACTCTTCTCTCACCCAGTACGTGCTTCGAGACTCTCACACCTTTCTGTTGTGGAAGGAACATATTTAAGCAAATATGTTGTTTTCTGATTTTCAGTGCTATGTTGAAGTTGACTCATTGCCACCTTTATGCCAGGAGCCTCAGGAATGCCTGAGTCAACGCTTGGTGATTTCCCAGTCCTCACTTTATGATGTACGACCTCCTGCCCAGGGGCGAGATCCTGTGGGGGAGGAAGCTGCCCAGAGCTCAAAGAACCAAGTGACTGCTGACCTCCCCTGGGTCAAAGAGTCAGTGGGCTTAACTATGCTGTCCCTTCAACCTGTCTCATCACAAGCACACATCAGAGCTTGTTGGTGGTGAATGAACCCATTGAAGATGTCAACCTATGACCCAGACTTGGCACAGCTTGCTATTTGGGATGTTCCATTTCCTCTTTGTCCTGTGTCCTGCTTGTATTTCAAGAGGTATTGGGCCCATGATAATCCAGTAGCAACTTCCTAATTGCTGTAGCGCTAGAAATGCTACTCTTGTTAACTAAGCACGGACAGACCTGCTATAATAGAAAAAAAGACTGGACAGCTGCTGTGCCCAGACCTCACTTGAAAGTCTCATGAAGGGAGGGGCCCACCATCATGTCTTAAGACAATCCGTGTTTCTAGTGGGCACCTTCATCTACAAGGCCGTTCTCCCTTCCTTGTACAGTGAGGCTTAGATTTGTTACTCAAGGCCTTGTCTGTAGGAGAGAGTTAAGGGAAATGCTGGGAGGACAGTACTGGGCTAGGTGTACCAGCAGAAGGATAAAATGTCAATCAGAACTGCCAGGGTGACACACAGGACAGGGAAGTGCAGATCTCACTGCTATTGTTAGTACTGCCCTGCTTTAATGGAAGTCTCTACGTCTCACCAGAGTCATTGTTGGTAGTAGTGTCATCATCATCTGACCACTGTAAGCATGAGATAGGTAAGAAGACATGTTTTTTTTAGCCTGTAAGTGATAAAAATCGGGAGTAGAAATGAAAGGGTTTCCTGGAGCTCATCTGTACTCCAGGTCCAAGGCTCCTCCTTTCTGACCTTGTTGAGAGGGTTAAAAGATAGAAACTGCTATTTTAGGAACTAGCTGGACTCTGGTCAGGAAGATCTTCCAGATTTCTCCCTGTGCTGCAGGAAGCATGTGATATTCCCTAAGAGTGGATGAGGCTAGATCCAGCCGCCTATTGGACAGTGAGTGATGGGAAAGCAAATAATGTATTTTTTTTGTGATTAGTTATATTTGTGATTTGTTATTTCTTCCCCCAACTTCATTAGGGCATAATTGATAAATAAAATCGTTTCTATCATGTGCAACATGCTTGTGTGTGTGTACATACTGTGAAGTGATGAAACCAAGCTAATGAATCTGTTCATCACCACTCTTATCTTTCTTTGGATAGAACACTTAAGATCTACTTCCTCACCAATTTTCAATTAAAAAATACATTGTTAGCTATAGTTATCATGCTGTAAAACAGATCTCCAGAATTTATTTGTTGTATCTGAAACGTTGCTGCCTTTTGATCAGTATCTCCCCAATCCTCCTTTTGGCAGCAACCACTACTCCATTCTCTGCTTCCATGAGCTCAACTTTTTAAGATTCCACATATAAATGAAATTGTGTGGTATTTGTCTTTTTGTGTCTGGCTCATTTCCCTTAGCATAATGTCCTCCAAGACCATCCATGTCATACATGACAGGATCTCTATCTTTTTAAAGGCTGAATATATTCCATTGTGTATATCTACCATATTGCCTTTACGCATTCATTTGATGACAGACACTTAGGTTGATTTTATACCTTGGCTACTGTGAATAATTCTGTAATAAATATGGGAGTGTAAAATCTCTTCAATACACTGATTTCCAATTTGGTGGCATACAATTGTTCATAGTAGTCTCTTGTGACCCTTTGTATTGTAAGTTATAATGTCTCCTCTTCTGTTTATAACTTTATTTATTTGAATCTTTTCTCTCCTTTTAGTTAGGGTTTTTTTTTTTAAAGACAAGCCTTTGTCTAGACTCTTAGTTTCATTAATCTTTTCTATTGTTTTTTTGTCCAACATCGATGCACCTAAATATATAAAACATATTAATAGAACTGAAGAAAGAAACAGAAAGCAGTATAATAAAAGTAGAGACTTCAATATGCCACAATTAATGATGGCTAGATCATCCAGACAGAAAATCAATGAGCAAACAGCAGACCTGAACAACCCTTCAGACCAAATGGATCTAACAGATCTATGCAAAATGTTCCGTCCAACAGCAGGATCCAGATCCTTCTCAAACACACATGGAACATTCTCCAGGATGGATCATGTTAGGCCCCAAACAAATCTTAGCACATTTAAAAAGACTGAAGTCATATCAAGTCTCTTTTCCAACCACAATGGTATGAAACTATAAATCAATAATCAAAAATTTTAAAGTTCACAAATATGTGGAAATCAATGAGTCAAAAAAATCAAAAGGACAATAAAAAGTATCTTGAAAATGAAAGCACATCATTCTCAAACTGATGGGATGCAGCAAAAGCAGTTCTAAGAGCGACAAGTAGAGTGATAAATGCTGACATTAAGAAACAGTAATGCCTCGCATGCACAAAGCCCTGGGTTCAAACCCTGCACCACGAAAACAAAACAAAAACACAAACACAAACACTAAGATCTCAAATATATCTAATTTTATGCCTATGGCACTGAAAAAAAGAGCAATCTAAGTCCAACATCAGTGGAAGGAAGGAAATAAAAACAATCAGAGCAGAAATTAGTGACATACAGATTAGAAAAACAATAGAAAAGATCAGTGAAACTAAGAGGTCTTTTTCTTTATTTGCCTTAGTTTCTTCATCTGAAATGGATTGCTATGAGAACTAAATGATACTTAGATACAAAGCACAAGGCATAACATTGCAATCCTTAAAAAATGTGACAATGACTTCATCCAAGCCTACTGATCTACATATGGAGAGAAGTCAAATACATAGAAAAGCCCACTGCTGAAGGGAAGCAACGAGAACCCACATGGAGAGGATGAAAATGCTGAGCAGTTGGATTCCAGTCACAGAGCCTGGGCCATGATTCCACTGCAGCCCTGAAAGGCTGTGAACCTCCCAAGAAAGTCCACCTTCTCGCTTGGTATTATGGAGGGTCACTTGTGAATCACCCGGTGTCAGAGCACAGGTGCATCTAGAAATAAGACTATTAAAAGGAAAGAGAGGACAGGGAAAGTTTCCATAAGCATTTGTGGGCTCCTGTGTCCACCTCTTCCCCACTGCGGGAGAGTCAGGTCTTCTGTAGAAGCTTCGCAGGGCCAAGGTCTTAGGCATCCACCAGTGCCCAGCGTTGGGCTGATTATTCAGTTTGGCACTTTATGATAAGACTTTCTCAAATTGCTCTCTGGTGGCTTTTACGTGTACATCATGTCAATCAATAAGACTGTACAGCTTGAGGAGGGTTTGGGGTCCTTTTTCAACCTCATGTCTACGTCATGCCCACCTCCTCCCCCAGCACGCAGCACACTCCTAGGCATGCTGTGCGCCACAGTCACCAATGCATTTAATAACAGAATTGAATCCTTTACCTTCTGCATTGGGCAATAATGACAAATGGGAGAAAAATTCATTCAGAGTAGCAGCAACAACAAAGAGGCAATGCTTTCCAAATGTGAGAGACTTAAAAAAAACACATTTAGACAGGGAGTCACATTTTCTAAATGTGAATCATTGTGAGGAAAGAGGCTTAAAAATAGTAATAGTTGCTATAATTTATATGAGTGTTTACTATGGTCCACACATTGTGGCAAGCACACTGAGAAAATTATGCAATTTGTGAACACGTTCTTGTAAACATATTCATATGGTAGAAAAGTATATCAAGTAGAATGTGAAAATCACTTCTTTCCATCACCTGCAAACCCTTGACTCTCAACTTTTTAAGGTGCATCATCATACATTAGAGTTTAGTATATCTTTGTTTCCTTTGTGACTTCTTGCTTTACAGTCTCACTTCAGGAGACTTCCCCACCCTAGATAATAAAAATATTACCCTATATTCTCCTTACTTCCACAGACTTCTTTATGTTTAGGTTTTCATCCCATCTGGATTTTTTTTGTGTGTAGGATGTAAGACAGGATCTAACTTTGTACTTTTTCTCCCTAAAATGTTAATTATTTCAATAAGATTTACTCAACAGACTGCCATTTTATACTCCAGTTTTGAAATACCTCCTTTGCATACACAACATTTTCTGGCACGTATGGGTCTATTTGGATTCCTGCTCCGTTCTGCTGGTCTGTTGTCAGTTCCTATACCACACTGTTTTAATTATTAGAGCTTCGAAGTATAGTTTGCTCTCTGATAAGACTATACCTCCCCCCATTGTTCTTATTTTTCAGGAATTGCTTAGCTATTGAATTACTTATCTTCTTTCCAGATGAACTGTAGTTCACCTGTTTAAGTTCCAAAACAGTTCTTTTCAGATTTTGATGGAAACTGCATTTATTTATAGATAAGAAAGGAAAACAGCAGACTCTCGTGTATTTAAAAAAATGTCTACAGAGTCCATTTACTACTTACAAGAACTGTGGGTATAGATACATAATCTGAACAAATGTTCTTTAGTTAAAGAGGCAATAAGTTAATGTTTCCCCATTAAAAAGCAATAGCTAATTCACATGGCCAGTTTTGAATCTTTAGAGTGACTCTCCACGCTGTAATTGGCAGCCCACAAATTTTCAATTGAGATTATGAAATTCAAGAAGGCTTTCTTTAAATGTTGTTTTTACCAGATCATAAATCGAAGGCACACAGAGGTTACAAATTCAGACATTGGCCCTCTCATAATTATTTCACATCACCCTCTTCTATGATAACCTTCTTTACTCTGAGTTTCAGACTACAGTGTTTATGGTATGTCTCTTGGCATAGATACCTCAAAATTATTACCATAGACACTCCATGGAACAAGTCCAATTTTAAACTGAAAACAGCATTTTAAAAGAGATTTTAAATTCTGGCATCCCTGTTCATGTAATAATTACAATTTAATAAAAAAGCTATAATATTAGAACAGTGACTGATTTCCTTTAAAGATACTGACCTGATCTTTCTTTAAAGAGAATAAATAAACAAAACCCAAGAAGGGTTTAAACTTGTTCCAAAGTGTAATAAGAGATAGAAATAAGATCTGTATTCAAAATAGACAAAAATCCAGTGCTGATGCTTGCAGGCAAAGCAAAAAGAAAACATACCTACTCCATCTGAATACTTTTCACATTTTTTCAGTGTTTCAGGAGATATTACAAAGATGACAAGGTAGCATGACAACATGCAGAGATCACAAAGGAGAGCATGACTGTCCAACAGACCATGTTTGTTTGAGGAGAGGGAAGGTACACAGGGACCCCCTTCATTAGATCTTACACGATCGCCTGATGTAACAGAACATTCGAGATTGGAACAACAAGCCAGCTGCCCCACTTCTACACAAGGGAGTACTACCAACAGTACGAAGGAGTGGACCATCAGCATGGGGGAAAAGGGCGAGTCTCTAACGTACTCTCAGTCAAGGGAGATTCAGAGGGCTACACTCGGTGTGATTCTCCTGTGGGTCTGGATGTCTGTGATTCCAGAGATTCATATGGTGACGCTTAATCCCCAAGGCTATGGTATTAAGAGCTGGGACCTTTGAGAGGTGATTAGGGCACAAGGGTAGAATCCTCATGAGTGGAAGGAGTGCCCTGGTAAAAGGGTCCTGAGGGAGTTTGCTTGCTCCTCCTGCATTGTGAGGATGCTGCGGGAAGGCACCATCTCCAAGGAAGAAGAGAGCGCTCGTCAGACACAGAATCTTTTGGCACCTGATCTTGGACTTATTGTTTCTAGAACTAGGAGCAATGCATTTCTGTTGTTTACACATTACTGTCTTCGATATCTTATTATAGTAGTCCAAACAGACTAAGACTCTCCATTTATATGGCATTTTGGAGAAGACAAAGCAATAGGGACAAAATACCTATCAGTGGTTGCCAGAGTAGGTGAGGAGTTCACTCTGGGAGGACACTTTATAAAATTTAAAAAAAATTTTTTCTAATTAGTTACACATGACAGTAGAATGCATTTGACGCATTGTACACAAACGGAGCACAATTTCTTATTCCTCTGGCTGGACACGGTGCAGAGTCACACCACTAGTGCAATCATACAAGCATTTAGGGTAATAATGTCTGTCTCATTCTACTGTCCCTCCCATGCTGGGGGGCACTTTTAAGGGTGACAGAATGGCTCTCTGTCAAGTGTGGTGGTAAGTTCACATGACTTGTGTTGGTCAGAATTTATAGATGGTACAATTAGAAAAGTCTTCCTTTTGTTTCTTTCTTGGGTTAGCATATTATAGGTGTATTCATTTATTCTTTTCTGGAATTGGGGAAAATTAAAATTCATTATGCTAAAGAACATACACAAATTATACATCAGTGAACTTGACAATAAAAATGATAAGCACTCTTGCAAACTAAACCTTCACCCCATCTTTAACATCCTCCATCCATCAATAACATGTCAGTTATTTAATTTGCTTACATATAAAGAGTCACTTAATGGAAATAAAGTATATTCAATTGAATCTTCCTCATTGGTTAGCACTGTTCATTTTTTTAACTTTAAAAATTTTTAATTTGTTTTTTAGATGTACATGACAGTAGAGTGTATTTTGACATATTATACATATATGGAGTATATACTTCCCATTCTTGTGGTTGTACATGATGTGGAGTTATACTGTGTATTCATATATGAATATAGGAAAATTATGTCTGATTGATTCTACTGTCCCTCCCTTCCTTCCTTCCTTCCTTCCCCTTTTCTTTTCCCTTTCCCTCCCTCCCTCCCTCCCTCCCTTCCTTCCTTCCTTCCTTCCTTCCTTCCTTCCTTCCTTCCTTCCTTTCTCTCTTCTTTCTTTCTTTCTTCCTTCCTTTCTTTCCTTTCTTTCTTTCCTTTCTTTCCTTTCTTTCATCTCACTATTGCCCAGGCTGGTCTTGAACTTATGATCTTCCTGCCTCAGTCTCCCAGTAGCTGGGATTATGGGCATGCACCACTGCACCTAGCTAGTGCTCTTCATCTTTCTAGCCACCTAGATCTCACCAACTCAGTCCTCCCATAGATCCATGGGGATGTTCTCTAAGTGAACCAAGTAAACTGTGTTAATGCTGCTAATAGCAGCTCCAGGCTCCTGATTCTGATCTCACAGGACGTTTTAAACCAGTCCCACATAGATTCAGGCAAAACCAATGGGCTTTAATGGACAGTCAGTTTCATGAGTGAACCAACTACAAAAGTACTATAATCCTTCACTGCATGAAGGGAAGTAAACCATCTCCAGAGGTGATAATCCTGTTCTGGGTAAGATTGCACATAGAGAAATTGACTCATTTTGGGCACACAATTTTTAAAATGGCAATATTGTTTTATGATAACCAGTGAAAGGACTAAGGCTGCTTACTCTGGAGAAGATAATATAGGAGGAGTGTGGTATTGGGAGGGAGATGATTTTACACACAAATATAGGAAGGTTACATGGAGAAGGGGGCAGGCCGCTTCGGGATGGCACAGGGTACAGAATTGATACCAACAGGAAAAACATAAGTGGTGGAAGACATCTGGCTTTATAAAAGACTTTTTAAAAAATAGGACAAGACTTTCTGAACACCTGGCACTGTCACTTTATGGGATGGCTGCCATCTGAGGTAGGGAGGCCATCAGGGATGCTGCCATCAGGGTTTCTGATTTGGTGGGGGACTGGGTGAAAGGATGAACATGAAGAAAAATGTCCAAGAGTGAGCCAACCACGCTGAGCTTGGTTGTGGGTCAGCAATGCCAACCATAGGAGGGGCTGTGCATCTGGGAAAGGCAGAGCAGAGAGGAAGGGCCTCTTCCCCACGCCTGGGAAGATGAA
Organism: Glaucomys volans; assembly: GCA_020662805.1. Taxonomy (NCBI): domain Eukaryota; kingdom Metazoa; phylum Chordata; class Mammalia; order Rodentia; family Sciuridae; genus Glaucomys; species Glaucomys volans. The sequence continues at coordinate 489,176 of JAJEJO010000209.1, forward strand.
GGAGAAGAGGAACCCAATCTCTGGTTGGTAGGGGAGGTGGACATTTTTGTGGTTATTCAGAATCTGATCACCTGCTGGAGTTGAGTAAGTCCCCATTGTGTGCGAGGTGGTGGAGAAGGCACATTTGTCCTCTCTCTCCACTCCCAGGCAACTGTCCACAGGCACATGACTTAGGCTTGCCCCACCGAGGACCTTGGCTGGCACTCTGACCCATGAGAATGATGGTAAGAGATGGGACAGATAAAACTAGACCTAGGAGTCCAATAATGGTGGCGGGGTCCTTGGCCACCTAGTGTCCCTTAGATTTTGCCCCTTCTCTCAAGCCCAGACTCAATACTCCCATTGGTTTCTGTGAGCTTTACTGTATTCTGTTACTAGATTTCTTTTCTGGCTTAAATGAGCCAGAGTGATTTTCTGTTGCTAGTAACCTCAAAATCCTAATCAAAATGAAGTCTGTAAAAATTAAAAAAAAAAATCCTGTTAGGATTGGAGAACTGGGGTTCTCATTGCTACTTTGCATTGTCCTTGAGTCATATGTGAGGGTGAAATTCTTAGAAAATTGCATAGTTCTTAATTTTTCTTACATTTGGAGAAACTTTTTTTTTTTTTTTTTTAAATGAGGTTCTCTCCCCTACGTTTACCACTATCTCCAATTATTCCCAAGATTTGAAAATAATAAATTTGGGGGTGAGGGTGAATAGAAGCCTGGAGAACTTTTTTTTTCTCTTCTAAAGTTTCAGGCAATCCTAACATAGACTTTAGCAGCCTGGCATTGGCAAATCAGTTTCCTAAGCATAGGAAAATGACACCATTTAACACAATGTCCCTGTGTTGAATTTTACTAAAATCTTTTGCACAATTTTACTTAGGTTTTTTTCAACCTTCTATTTTTTTTTTTTTTTTTTTTGCGGTGCTGGGGATTGAACCCAGGGCCTTGTGCTTGCCAAGCAAGCACTCTACCAACTGAGATATATCCCCAGCCCCTATTTTTCTTTTTAGAACAAATTTGACCAGCCTACAAAAATCTACAGGATGCATTTCCTCTCCCACTCTTTTCCTTGTGAGCATTCAGTCACACAAAATCCCCACAGTCTCACTCACCTGCTACCTCTCTTATACCTGTGTTGTCTGTTAACACACTTCACATTTGCTCTGCCTATACAGATCCTGCTTATGAATTTGCTCTGCCTATATAGATCCTGCTTTGAGGCTTAATTTAAGAACAATCTCTCCTATGAACATTTTCCCAACCATTGCAACCTCGGGCTGTGCAGAGAATCGTATGATCAGAGCTAGAAGCACCCTCTAGTAAGTAAGCACGTGTATCTGTTATCATGTCATTGAATCACATACTCCTTATTAATTTTACATTATGTAAATGTTCTCTGTATTTGTACACCATGTCTCTCCAAATCTGCACATTTTCCTTAAACAACTCCAAGAAGACATAGTTGATGCTTAACATCAAAGTTAATTATCATGACTAAGTTCCTTTGTTGTCAAGCAGTATCATTTTCTGGAGAAAAGAAGAAGGCTTCATCCATTTTGGGATATTTCTTTGTTGGAACAGTTGCAGAAACTTTTTGACAGATATTCGGATCTGTCTGGTTCTTAACGTAGGCTGGAACACAAGGTCGAAAACCCTGCCATTCTCCAAAATGACAGATCTTGAAAGCATTTCACCACCCAGAACAGCAGAAGCATGAAACACAGTTACTGCCTTTCATCAGACAGAACAACATTCTCTGACTTACTTGTACCAACTTGCTCACCCAAAGGATTCCTGGCTCTAGAGTTTAGACAGGAAGTGGCTATGAAATGGGCAGAGGGTGTAAAATGATTCACTAATGTGCCATTGGAGTTACTTAATCAGGAAATATAGAAGTGATGTGTTCTATGAGAATCCTGATTCCTCTATCTGTCCCCAGTAGCCCTTCATTTATTTAGTATTGCATTTCTTCTACCTGTAAAGATTCTGCTTGAAGTCACTCAGCAGATAAATAAATTCTTTAGGGGGTAATATAATAACATTGGTGCTGCTGAGACCACCTTAAAATGATAGACTGCTTGGATGGTATTTTCTTTCCCAAAGCCTTCTACAGTTTCATTTGATTTTCACATCAACTTTTCAAGGAAAGTAGTGCAGACAGATTTATCCTCCTTTTACAGAGAGGTTGAGACACAAGGATGAAGGAGTCTAATGAAGAGCACCCTGGTTATTCTGGGGGCTGTAGTTTATCAGCTGTGAAGCACCAGGATGGTTTATGTCACTCATGTTTTAATTTAGAATGGAAGGACAATGCTTGGGTTGAATCTGTCCCAGCACCCTACATAGACTGGCACTTGGTCATCAATCTAATGTAGTACCCACAAAACAAAGCCCCGTGGGGCTTAGAACTATGGTAGTCAAGAAGGAAGGGGTATATCTTGGGTGTGCTCTTGATATATTCACTCATAGTTTCCAAACTATTCAGTCCTGGAAACCCCATGCTAGTTAGCCAGTTCATCTTATAGCCTCACTTTCCATGTTCATAAAATGAGGATTCTGGGCTTGAGATAACATCCACAGCAGTGGTTTCCAAATTTGGCTTTTAATCAGACTCTCCAGAAAAATCTGGAGAGTCTTTTATTTGAAGGGGGGAAAAAAAGACTGTAAGTTGATACGTGTTCATCATGTAAAAGATTTAAGCAAAACAGAAAAGCATAAATAAGTGGTTGCCAATGAACCCATCACTGGTTGACAGCAGTGCTACAGGTGGCCACCATCAAGGACTCCTCTGCTCCTGATGAATGTTTTGCAGATGTGACTCTGGATATCACACAGACCATGAGATGGGACCCGGCAATTCGTGTTTCATATAATGCCTCCTGTGAGACATCTGGTCTCCTGGGACTGTATTCAGGAACCAGGGAAGTAGATGATTCTTAAGAATTCTTCCTGAGGAAGCTGGTAGTCATGCATCACTTATCAACAGGGATATGTGCTGAGAGATGCAGCCTTTGGGAGGCATTCATTCCTTTTTTTTTTTTTCCCCAATATTTAGTTGTCAATGGACCTTTATTTTATTTATTTGTATGCAGTGCTGAGAATTGAATCCATTGCCTCACACATGCTAGGCAAGTGTTGCTCTACTACTGAGTCACAACCTCAACCCCGCAACACATTCATTCTTATGTGAACATCACAGAGTGTACATAAACTAACATGGCTCTAATATCATGTTAGCAACATAATCTCATGGAACCCCATGTGCATGTGGTCTATTGTTGACTAAAATGCTATATAGCACATAACTGCAAAACAGCACATCTGTCAGGGAGAACTCTTCTAGGCACAAGGTGCTATCTGTGTTTCTCAAGGCTGGGACTGACATAATTGGGGCGACAGGGGCTTGGCCCCACAGTAGAAAATAGTGGGAAGTTTTTTGTTGTTGTTGTTTTTGTTTTTAAGTAAGAAAGAGAGTCGGAATAGAAGGAGTAAGGGTTGCCCTGGAATGGCTCTGTGCCTGCCCCAATTCTTACACACCTCCCCTCAGAGACAACCTGCAAACCAGTGGGTGGGTGTGTGGGTGAGGAGACCCAGGAAACATCTAGGTTCAGTCCATGTGAGCAGCTAGCTGTGGTCTCAGGAAGGTAGGAAATATGGAAGGTGCAGCAGAAAAAGTGTGTGGGGGGGGTTCCCACAGAGAAGGGAAAACAAGGGAGGGAGGGTCTCAGTAAAGGTAGACCAAAGACTGAAAATTCTGGTGTAATTCTTCAGTCCTATATATGAGAGAAGATACTAAGTCTAGATTTCTAGAATATTCCTTCAGATTTATTCCATGTGAAGTCTTTTATATTCAACTACTTCTCTGGGGAAGACAGGACTAAGAGGAAGGAAGGTAGGCAGAAAGGCAGGAAGGCAGGCAGGCAGGCAGGCAGGCAGGAAGGAGGGTAGGTGGCAGGAGTATATATGGTCACACTGGAAGGATCCCGCCATTAGGAATTAATAAATATATGGGGTTTGGATTGGTTGGTGCCTGGGAGTTTGATTAGCATAAGTCAATCTTCAGGCAGCTGATAAACTCAGGCATATAGATTGAGTTGGATGTCTGGACCTCTGTGGCCACCCTGAAGCCATAGCTGGTTGTGCGACATAAGTAATTTGACCAAGGCCAACAGTATACCATTAGGAGATAGCTGATCAGGACTGGGGCTCTGGAATAATTAAAGAGAGCTGCTTGGGCCACAGAGGTACAGTGACATCCCCCATCATCACTGCCACCCTACGCCAAAAGACCTTACTCTAATTTACAAATGTGTATAAAAATCTTACAAACTATGTGCATATATGATTATAAGACTGGTATAACTCTACATCATGTACAACCAGAAGAATGAGAAGTTATACTCCATTTATGTATGATGTTTCAAAGTGCATTCTACTGTCGTGTATAACTAATTAGAGCATTAAAAAAAAATCTCACAGCTAGAGGGGAGCAGTGGCACATGCCTGTAATCCCAGTGACTCAGGAGTCTGAGGCAGAAGGATCCCAAGTTTGAGGCCAGGCTGAGCAAGTTAGCGAGACCCTGTCTCAAGATAAAATAAAAAGGTCTGGGAATGTAGCTCAGTGGTCAAGTGCTCCTAGTTCAATTCCCAACACTGAAAAAAAAAAACCCAAAAAAAAAACCAAACCAAAAACAACAACCAAAACCTTACAAAGATATACACCTTGCACCATCATCTAAGAATATACTTAATAAAGTGCCCTTCAGGGCTTGGGGTTGTGGCTTAGTGGTTGAGCACTTGCCTAGCACGTGTGAGGCGCTGGGTGCGATTCTCAGCACCACAAAGAAATAAATGCATAAAATAAAGGTCTATCAACAACTAAAAAACCTTTTTTTTTTTTTTTTTTTAAAGTGCCCTTTGGGAAAGAAAAACGCCACATACGGTGCTCCTCGGTGCAGAGCATCCGGCCAGCACACGTGTGCAGGGATCCGATAGTGGACCCGTCTTCTTCCAGGCAGAGGCTGGCTGAGTAATTGGCTGCAGACAGGCAGCTGTTTCGAGCTGTGCACAGCTCACCTGGTTCACACCTGCCCCAGAGCTCAGAAAACTGCCCCACCAAAGCTTCAGCTGCAGTGGCTTCCCAGGGGATGGATGTCACGCCAGGAGACACGTGCAACTCAGCTACCCCACCCTTCACCTTGGCAGTCTCTCCCAGGGCCTGAGCTTCTACCCAATTAATTTCCCCATCCGGCAGTATCTGTGAGTTCCGAACAAGGTGACACATGTACTTAGAAGCAGGTGAAGTTGGCTTTTGGGATTTTCTCACTTAGTCCCTCCTGGGACATGTCTTCCCCCAACCAAGTATTAGAATACTTACAACAAAGATTTATGAAAATTTGGTAAGTGAATTTGGAAAGCACAGGTCTTTATTTGGGTTGTTGCAGTCTACAGCCTGGTTAATCTGAATTTGTTAGAAAAGCAGAAATCTCAGGCCCCACTCCAGGTCCACTGTATAGGAATCTGCATTTTATTAAAATCCCCAGGTGATTCACAGGCCAGAACAGACCACAATGTCCTGGGTAATTTTTTTTCCCCTGGCAAATGAAAATCTAAGTAATAATAGCCTTTAAGATTGGGGATCTCTTTCTTTGTCACTATTTTGTATCACAAAGTTCTCTAGTTACTTGGTGAAGGCTCAAAATAAGATTTTAAAAAGCATAAAATACATAGAATTACAAAGAAAACCAATTAGGCTGAAATATAATATCCTAAATATTTTAAATGTTTAATATTGTAACTTAAATGAGCTTCTTTGTTAACACATTAAATTTGGAGATCTAGCAACAATTTTTTTAGCTGGCATATTTTCAGAATAGTAATGAGTGTGCATGAGTATGAGAGACAAGTGCCATGAATCACATACATCATTTCTTCTGGTGACAAAGAATGACTGATAATACCGCTGTACTTTCCCTACATCCACAGCTGAAGGAAACACTAGATTTGAACTCTAGTGAAAAAAACATTAAGTTTTCTTCATGTCCCCTGAAATCTCTTAGTAGACTCTATAATAAAAGGAAAATATGATTAAAGATTTTATGCAAAAGGAATAAAAAGAATGTCGTGTCTTCTATTTGTCTCTTGGTCTAATCTTTATTTGAGCATAAACTGATCAAATCACTTCCTTCTCTGATTACTATAGCATTTAGCTGGTCAGCTTCTGTCACCCAGTATCCACATGAGATCCTCACACAGACAGACACTTAGGTGTGTAATAAGTACTTTGGAGGAAACTCTTCAGGTTGGATTCTAAATATTTCTGAAACAGACATGTCACACTACACTCTGAATATCATTATACAGGGAAACTAAAATCATCTCATTTTGTAAGGAAGTTGCCCTCTCCAGCTATATAGGTGCTTGTGCACAAATGTGCCTGTAATAATTACTGACACTGAGTGCTGAACTGTCCCCCTGTTCTGCACCAGCGCCTGGAGCAGACTCCTTGTCTCTTGGATCAAAAGCACCTTTCCTGGGTAGTTTTTGTGCCAAGGGAAAGCAATACTTCCCACAGCCTTGTCAACTGTGGTCTTCAAAATAAGATTCATTTTCAGGAAAAGCCAAAATGGATTTGTCTCTGGATTTCAGAATTGTACACCCAAGGCATCTTGCTCTCTGAAGCTATTTTCCCCTCCTGCTCATCAAGGTGCCAGGAAAACAAAATGAACTGGACACACCAGCCTTGGGGGTGCACCTGACCCTTGATTTGGACTCTCACAGAATAGTTGCTATTACACAAGGAGGCATTTCTCTAAGAAAAACGAATCATGGGAGTATGTCTTGACCACGAGTTTACCAAGAACAGAACTATAAACAGAGACACATGGCTTTATACAGAAACAGCTATGTCCCAGATCCACGACCAGCCCTCGACCCTTCCCACTCCCTGATAAGCGTGTGTGCACGTGTTCATGCAAGCACACACTCAGTGTGATAGCACTCACACTTATGTTTTCTTCACCTAAGTTTGCTCACCTGAAAATTAGATTTCTAATGCTTATGATCTGAACATCCTCCCACCAGTTAGTTGATTACCTAGTCCTGTACAAACCAGGATTCTGCAAGGGTTGATTTTGTTAAGCTGACAGGATCGAGGGATGCCTAGAGGATTGGTAGAGCATACTCTTGGTGTGTCCTGGAGAGAGTATCTAGAGAAGACTGGTGTCTGCATAAGGACACTGAGAGAGGAAGATTGTCCTGAATGAGGGGTGGCACTTTTCAATGGGTGGAAGGTTCAGACTGGATAAAAATGTGGAAGAAGTGGGACGCTTGCTCTAGCTTGCACTCCCTTCCTGGAGCAGATGTGTTTTTCTGCTGTTGCCATCAATATCATATTTGGGTTCTTTAGCCTTTGAACATGGACTTGCACCAGTGGCTCTCTGGGGACTTTTGGGCCTTGGGTCTCAGACGAGGGCTTCATCACTGGTTTCTCTAGTTCTTGTTTTGGGGCTTCTGGCATTTTGGACTGCAGGCTCTTTGGCCTGCACACAGTCATGGTGGAATCTTTCAGCCTCTAATGGTATGAGCCAATCTCATAAATCCCCTCATATATAGTCAATTGGTTCTGATTAATATATAACCTAAGATGTGGTCGTAGGTGGAAGCAGAGGAAACCTCACAGATTTGGGAGTCAGCCCAATGAGCAAAAACAAGCTATTGCAGTAAATCACAACTCAGTAAAATCAGCACTGTTTTTTTTTATTGTCACTGGCTTAGAAAGGTGACTATTTGCAAGCTTTGGTATCTTGGCTTTGAGGTTGCTGCTGGAGTGGATAAAGAACCCACAGGAAAAAAGCTAAAACTAGCAGAATCTCTTCCTATTCTGAAATCCCAGCGGCAACAAATGTAATTAATTAAGGCACCAGAACACTGTAGAGATGGGTATTTCTCCTCTTTGGAGCCTGAAATAAGCGACTCTGCTCACTTTTAAGATGCCATGTCACACTTTTGCTACCCTAACAACTTCATTAAGTATGTCTAATGTCTCCATATCATGAAAGCAGCAGGATTTCCACCAAAGCCTGGTCAGGGATCCCAATAAAACCCTCATGCACCAAGATCTCCCCAAGTATGCTTCTCAGCTTCAGCGTTCTTGGACTCATTTGAGGGATAAACTGAAGTTGAGCAAGTTCTAGCCTGTAAACGGATTGTGCAAAGGGCTTAGCGATACAAATCCAAACTGCATCCTTTATTTCTACCACCTTCTTTTCTGCAGCACTTAGAGGTAATTTTCTGTTTCCCCTCCAGGTCTTTATTGCTCCCTTGCCAAAACTATCTCGCTTCTGTTACAATAAAATACCTGTGATGTTTTCCGAAGCCAGCAGCTTACTGCCAACAGTCCACTGGCTACCCCACAGGCAGCAGTTGGGGAACTTCAGTCTAAGTGTTGCAAGCAGAAGGCCAAAGTGGAATTCAGCAAGTCAAACAGGAGGTGTCTCGGGGGGCCCCCTCTGGCTAAGGGAGTCGGCCAGCCCGGAAAAATATGAACACTTTTGCCAAAGAGGCAGAATAGGAGCAAAAGGCACAAGTGAAAGTTTGCTGTCCCATTATGGGCACCACATAGGACTCTGCTGCTAAAGGAAGGCCAAGTGGGTGGCATTTGGATTCCCCCTCACTCCCTGCTGACCTGGGGGCTTCATGTTCTGGTTGGCATAGGAATTCTAACTTGTTCTCTGCAGGCCGCTCTTTTGGGAGGTGGGGAGGAGAGCTAGTAAGAACACTGATCTGAGTTTTTGTTATAAGAGCAAATCTTGCAAAACTGGAACACAAGACCACTTTCTCTCTTTGCAGCGAGCAGCCTGCAAACCTGCTCTACCCCATGGTCTAAAGGAGTCTTGCTGAAACGGGGGCTTATCACCAAGTGGATTCTCAAGGCCTCCCCACGCCTCCCTCAGAGCTTCCCTGTTCTGCCAATTTTCAACTTGGTTTCCATTTTCGAATTTGGGAAGAAAAGGCAAAGTGATGGTCTGACTGCATCTTGCTTTAAGCCGGTCTGATGGCCTCCAAACCACCGTACTACAAAAACTACAGACTACAGGTTGAGCCTTCTCTTTTAGCAAATGAGCCACTCTTGGTCCCTCTAAGTGCTGCTCCACTAGCACATAAAAAACACAGGTGGACTGATTCTTCAGGAGGAGATCATGGTATGGAGGGCAGACCCAGGCTCCCAGGTCCCACGGCCTGACTCCTTGCATGGGCACCTCATATTTAAACAGAGACTGGGAGCTCACACCATGCCCTACTGGGGCTCATTGTGGAGTCACGGTGTGGCCTCACACCCAGGCACACCTGAGTTCAACAAACCTTTGCAGGGGACAGCAAAGCCCACAGAAGATCTCATGGTGGTGCACGCTCCATACCTCCCTGCTCTGCTGCGCGGAGCAGATGCCACGTCAAGGTGCTATCTTGTTCTCTGACCACTGAGAAGGAAGTAGACCTGCACAGTAAGGAGTGCTAACACCTCTGCATCCTCAGGAGGTTTGGGAGTGAAAGAATGTGTTACCTACAGAAGATCTTAAGAGGGGCATACCTGTGTGGGAACACAAAACCTGCCCCGCCAGCCACTGGCTATGAAATTACTGATTCCCCTTTAAGGACATGGTTGAGGGTTTTCTCTAAGTCTAAATCACAGCTTCTATTTTACCTGGCTATTCCTTTCCTCTAAGTTTACACACTTTTGTACACACACACACACACACACACACATATACATATATACACACACATCTAGTTCAGTCTCTTGTTCTATTCATTGTCAGAAAAAAACCTGACAAATAAATGTCAGATTCTAACCCTATTAAACAGCCGAAGGGAAGGGGCAGATGCTCCAGCTTTAAGTCCAACAGCCCTCCCAACACTGTATAAGCGAGCTGGCTCATTAAGACTGTGCATGGCTTGCACTCCAGTGACCAGACTCTGACTGCCTGGTGGTTTGTGTCTTTACCCAACCTGGCTGCCTGGCGAGGCAGTGAAAGGCCCCTCATTACCCAGGGATACTGGGAAGTTCCAGGGCTCTGGCACATGCAGGTTGACTCTCAGAGGAAGCTGTGACTTCTGCTCTACTCAAGGCCTTCTGGGAACCCAAGAGACCCTTTGCCCCAGAGCCCACCCCACTGAGCCTGGCCACACAGCAACACTACCTCTAGGGAAACTCAATGAATTTCCTCACATGCTCTGAGTCCTCAGCTCCCCTCTCTTGGAAAGTCCAGCCTCAGACTGGTTGGCTTCCAGTTGAGTTTCAGCAGTTACGCAAATTAGGTTTCTGACTGTGTCTGAAATTCCAGTGCATACAGGAACAGCAGGTTGCTTAATCTCTAAATTCAGAGCCAACCCCTTTGCTAAATACAGACAAGGCTCTGCCTGGCTCCCATGGAAGGTTAAAGACCCACCCCTCCCAGCTCTGACAACCGACTCCTCAACAGTGCGGGTGCCATCTTGTTGTTCAAGCTCTACCTCCCACGAGGCGCCATACTGTTCCTGTCTTCATCCTTCCTCGATTGTTTTCATCAAATTAAGCCCCTCCCTCATTCTTCTCTACTGACAGCATCCAATTTCCAAACACAGGAGGATAGATGGCTAAAATATCCGGAGAAAATAATTTAACTTCAGCCACTTTATTCTCCTTCTCAAACTACAGCCTCCTTGTGAGAAGCTTTCCTGACTTTCTGCAACAGACAATAAGCTCCTTCCAGAAGTCAGCTCTATATCCAGGCCTGCAGTTCTGACACAAGTGAAACATGAACAAGGTCACCAGATTTTTCCTCTCCCCTTATTGGAAATGACATTAACAATGAAATACTGTGCTGGGTGGAGAGCTGCACGTTCAGGGGTAAGGCTGGCAGGCCTGCAGTAAGCTTTCTTAGAGAGCCATAAGGAAACACTGTTCTAAATACGAGAAAACATGATATTCAGCTAATTTTCTATCTTCTTATCATTATTTTGTTACAGAGAACGTCTTATTTTCAAAGTGACAGTATCAAACACTCAGAGATTGTGGAGATCTGGCCAGCATTCAAGAAGAGAAAGAGGGAAGTGAATGATTTTTGTGTCATGTTAGTAGAGTTTTGTTCCCCATTGGGTTCCCTCAGTGGGGCACACGGTTGGTGTCACACGGGTTCACAAACCCGGGGACAGGGTGCAAATGCAGCCTGGGTGTACACACACTTCATCTGATACTTCTTCACCACTGCTTGGACCCTGCAGAAAAACATCAACATCCTGACTTCCAAATCTAACCTTTTGGAGGCAATAGTGCCATTTAACACAGTCTGAGAAACCAAAAGCAGTTCGCCAAACCACAGCTTATTCCAACTGCCGGGGACCTACGAGCTGTGTCAACCCACTGTTCACACTACTCAGGGTACACTTTTTCTAAAAGGTCAGAGGACCACACATGACTCTACCTTATATTCTGCTTTATTTCTTCGGCTCTTTGAAAAGTAAAACACATTCTCAGCTCCTGGACCATACAAAACAGTCTGGGGTAGGTTGGATTTGGCCTTGGGCTAGTTTGCTAACCTCTGACTGATTCCAGAATGGACCCTGAGAAGATCCTGTCTCCCAGCTCAGCTTAATTCACTACAGTGGGAACCTGAGACAGGTCAGTCTGAAGATGGGAGACGAAGGGCAGACACCAACAGGTGGACGGTAGGGAAGAGCAAGGATGTGGACAGCGGGGAGTTGGGGTGGAGGTTTCCCCAAGACCAGAAGAGCTGTTACCCCTCCCCACAGGAGTTTAGTGTGGAATGCTGAGAAATCACACAGAGAAAAGGACAGCAATAAAGTGTGGGCTTGCCTTGACGGGACACAGCCACCCTCCAGCTCTCCTGGCCTAAAGTGCAAAGCCACAAGACCTGGCCACTGCAGGACACGGGCGATAGCTGGCCAGTAAGCAGTGACCCAAACTCCCACCTCTGCCTTCACAGACACAGCCCTGGGGCTAACCGGGCCTTCCTGAAAGAGCACACATCAAAGAGCTTTATACCCAGGATACAGTATTCTAACTGAAAAGAGCTCTCCACCTACCTCTGATGTCCCCCTCCCCTGAGGACACCATTTCCAGGCTGCCCCCAACCTCATCAGCTCAATTCCAAGAGCTCTGACCATGTTGGTGAGGGGGAGCCACGTCAGATGACCCCAGCACCTGTGAGAAGCTGGACTGGAAATGGTTCTGAACCTCAGGCTGAGATGGTCTTCATTCTGTTCTGCTTCTCTTATCACAAGTGCCTTGACAACAGAAAGCGGGCTCTGAGACTTGGCTACAATCACCAGAGCCACGAGTTGATTTTTAAATTATCCTTGTGTATGGCTGCAACCACAGTCTTCCCCGATTAAGTCTCTATTTCTGAGCGCAATTGTATCACTGTGACAATTTCCAACCCACTCTGCGACATATACTCAGGATCCACACTGTATTTTCTCCCTACTTCTCAATTCCCTGACTTAGAGACTGGGCAGAGGCCGCCTGCCTTAATGGAGAAAACATCAGTGCATTTGGGCTTCACTGTGGATCCCAGTCAGTTTCTGGATATTTCACAGCTGTTAGACATCCACCTCTTTTCTTACAAGAGCCAGCAAAAATTAGCAAGCACCTCGTTGGCTCTGAAATATGAAAATGTAGCAATAATCAAGTCAGAAAATCAGTTTCTGGTCAATTATCTTCGAAGTATTTGTTCTAAAACAGAATGTCTACAGTTCATTTATCATCTGCCAACTTAAAAAATCGCTTTTAACTAAAATTCTGCATGATTTCATGTGGTTTACTTTTTAAAGTAACCCTCAGAATATAAAATTGACATTTGGTTATCAAATTAGTGACTGAGAAAAACTCTTGTTCAGGCAGATATCAGCACAATGCAGGCTATGTCTATTTCTTATGTCAATATTATCTGCTCATTTCCCATAGACGCTTTTTAAAAAAATAAACTTTTGGAAGACAGAAGTTGTGTTTCGAGAAAAAATATGATCTTCTGTGCTGCGCATGTCTCTCCTACCTGCTTCATGAGCTGATCGGGTGAATGTCCTCCGCCAGGCTTCAGTAGCCACTTACATAGGACACACTCCAAAGTTTGTTGGGCTTGCTTTCCCTTCTCCATTCAGTTCTTTAAAGTAGTAGGTTATGAGCTATGAACACAAATGTGAGCCATGCCAGTGCATGCTCCGACTTCCTGCCAGTGCCCCATGCTCCGCTGGGCTTTGAACAGATTTTTTTTCTCTCTCCTCCCGCTTCACCTCCTGAGCTCCAGGGCCCCACCCACTCTCAGCACTCAGATCATTTTTCATTTATGAGTGCATCCAGCTAAACTGTGTATGTAAGAGAATGAGCCAACCCCTGCTCTGCCAGCCTGCTGGATCTACGGTGCTAAAAACAGCTTCAATTTTCTGGAAGTACAGGGGAAAAGGAGACCCTGGCAGAAATCACCCATGCCCTCCTCCTACAGGTATCTGCAAATCAGCCTTCCATCAGTAAAGGACATGCACCTTGGCAATGGAATCACAACGGCTCTGTAATACAGGTATAGGCCAAGAGGAGGACTGAAGATTTCAGGCCTGAGACAAGTAAAAATATACCAAAGTGTACATTTCACATACACTAAAAAGGCGAAGCCAGGATGATGCCAAGAAACTTTTCACCCTGTGACCTAACACTTCACAATGAATTCAAAATATTTCACACCTATTAACGGGCCAGCATTTTTTTTCTATTGCATTCAAATGGGTGCAAAAATGAGAGTTTATTTTGTAACAAAATCCATTGGTAAATAAGAGCTAGTTATCACCATGACACCAAATCAACAACCTTTCGAATCCAACTGAGCTCCTATCTTCTATCGCAGACCACTACTAGCAAACCCAGAGATAATCCGACAGTGTGTGAGAACACTTAATCCTACTCCAACGTCAACAATTGCAAAGACGATTTGGTTTCTGTACAACTTTATCAAGAAGTGATATTAAATATAATTCCAACATACATTTGTAAGGACAAAAGAAGCACCAACGCCTCCTTATTTTAGCTATGCTCAGGTCATGCTTCCTGAATCCCTGGCACTCCCTGATTTCTGTCTTTTAAAATCTATTCATTTATTTTGGAATTTTATCCAATACAGACTTTACTACTGTGAACTCCATATTGTCATAACCTAGTTCCAATCACCCTCAAATTCTTTCATTTTTTATTGTAAGACTGATAGTTTGGTAGCTGGACTTGTCTTCTTCTTGTTGTTGTTGTTATCAGGTGGTTAAAATATCTCCCAAGAAGAAGCTGTTATACATTTTCACGTATGCTCTGAATGGGTTCTAGTCATCCCAACACCCCATGCAACATCTTTGAAAAACAAAACAAAACAAAACAAAACAAAACAAAAAAACCCCCAGGAGATTTACAGTGAGGGAACCCCAGAGCCATCTGAATGTTCGCATGCAGTTCAGAGGCTGGAAAGTTGGTAGCATGAACTTCCCTTCCTAGTTCCTTCCTCGAATTTCCCTTCCTAGTTCAGGGGAGGGTGGACTCCTGCACTGAGTGAAAGGCAAGGAGAAGGAAGTCAGCTCTTTAATTTTTTTGTTTTTTAAAGAAGTAGGGGGAGGGACTGGGGTTGTGGTTCGGGGTACAGCACTTGTCTAGCATGTGTGAGGCACTGAGTTCGAGTCTCAGCACCACATATAAATAAATGAATAAAAATAAAGGCCTATCAATATCTAAAAAGAAAAAAAAAACAAACAAAAAAAGAATTAGGGGGCATGGAGGGGGCGGTTAAAATTTTCTTGGCCCATGACCAAACTGCAGTCCTACTGAGAGGTAAAATCTACCTATGGAATATTCTCTTCAGTGTTAGTGTGACATCTGCCAAAAATTTATGGTAAAACCAGTTATTCCACTTCTCTTTGTCCCATTATCTCAACAAAGGGCGGATAGTACAGAACATGGATTTTTGCTTTAAGGGGAACCGCTGCTCTTTGCCCACATTAGCCATGTAGATTGTGCTAGAATGCAGGAAGAACACAGCCATCCTGCCACCCGAGGTTTCTGGGGAGACAAGTTTCTGGTCAGCTGTCCACGGTTGCCGTCTGGAGCTCTGCTTTGTGCTTGTCCCCTTGGTTCCCAGGCTTGAGAGACTTGGGTGCTGAGTAGATGAGATGTGCGTCTTTGTAGTCAAGAGCTACAGGTCGGAGCTCAGTTATGGCTCTCCAGCTGGTCACAAAGACCAGTCTAGGGATACACCTAAGACTCTCCCACCAGCAAAAGCAGAGGGTAACATGGGGAGCATGAGGAGGACAGGTAGCCAGGGAGTAACTCCAGCTGTCCCCAGCAGGCAAGGGAATCAACTAAATCACTAAAGCCAATGGACACTTTCTGGTGTATATGCAAGAACCTGACAGCAGGAACACAGGCTTTGGCACACCCATGTTTACGCAGCACCGTTCAGAACAACCAAAAGGTGGCAGCAGCCCAAGTTTCCATTGATAGATGAGTGAATAAACAAAGTGTGGTATAAACATACAATAGAATACTATTCAGCGGTAAAAAGGGAATTCTGATACATGCTACAACATGGATGAACCATGAACAGACATGCTAAGCACAATATGCCAGTTGAAAAAGGACGAGTGTTGCACGATTCTACTCATGTGAGGTTCTTAGTCAAATTCATATAGAGAGCAAGCACATGGCGGTTGCCTGGAGTGGGGTACTGGTACAGAGTTTCAGGTTTGAAAGAGGAAACACGTTCTGGAGATGGATGGTGGCGACACTTGGCACAGCAATGTGAATGCCACAAAACTCTGTACTTAAAACTGGCCAAATGCTAACTGTTATCTTATTTGTAGTATTTTTTAAAAAGCCAGTGAGACCTGGGTTTTCTTTACAATTTCCCTTGGGCTACCTTGATGGCTACCGTGCTTCTTATTATCAAAGGTGTGAAACGTAAAGACTATCACATGCCATAAAATATAACTCCTAAATGACCTTGGAAATAGGAGGAAGCTCTAAGGTTCCCCTCTTCCTTTTCCTCCCACCCACTCAACACAACTCACAGAAAGTTAAGAAGCAAACCAGGTGCTCCGCGCGTGTCCCTGTTCTGTGACAGGAGATGACAGTCTTGATGCTGACTGCTGGCGGGGACACCCTGCAGATTGTGCAAGCTGCGAGAGCCCAGCCTGCAAATGTAGAATTCACCCTCACCGCCCGGGAAGGCTCTCTGCAGCTGTGGGCCGTCCCTCTCCTCCAGGAAGTCCTCTTAGGACTGCTACGCCCCTCGCCTCACTCACCTCTGGCAGCAAATGCTGCTGCCATTGAACTTTTTGGTACTTAATTGTCCACAGATCTGTCTCTTAGCTGTGGAATCTGCCCAGTTAGGCCACAGGCCTCTGCGGGATAGAGCTGCCTCCAGCTCTCTGACCAGCCCTTCTCGACCTCCTTCCTCCTGCCACGCCAGGCAGGGACATGGAGGGGCACCTGCATCTCTCCCTCACCCCCTCTCTCCTGTTTTCTGGGTTATCCCCCTACTTCCATCACTGTGGCAACCAAGGAAAAGCCACCAATCCTCCATCACCATCTCTCTTCTGATTCTTAGACACAGACCTCTGCCTGCCCCCTGCCCGGCTCCAGCTAGATGTCCAGCAGACACCTCACACTCAGCGCACCCTGAAATAAAGCCAATTATGCTCTCCCTGGAACAAGTTCCTCCTCCTGTACTTCCTTTTCCAGTTAATGCCAGTCCCAGTCACCCAAGCACAGATGAGTCACTCTTGGCTCCTCCCTCCTGAGGAGGTCAGGTCTTGTTGACTCTTCCACCTGTCCCCTCCCCATACCAATTTTAGGGCCCTGATTCCTAACTATTCTCACTTCCTCCGCTGTCTACCCTGCACCCCGAGTTTTCCCATGGCAAATATAGAATAACTGCTTCAAGTGCTCTAGTGATGTTGCCTTGCTCAAAAGATAAAGCCTAAGCACCTGTGGACCTAAGACCATTCTCCATCCAACCCCAGAGCCCCCACTACACACACCTTGGTTGCTTCTCCTCTTCCTCTGTTTGCCTTCATGTGAACCAGTGATCCGGAGACTTTTTGACCCCACAGCAGGCACTTGCAACATTTGCAGACATTTTTAGTTGTCCCAACAGGGAAGGGTGGGAGTGGGGATTTGCTGCTGGCCTCTAGTGGCAGAGGCTAGAGATGCTGTAAACACCTCTGCCCAAGACAGGCCCCCACAACCAAGAGCCATGTATAGCATGACCTCTGGGTTCTTAGAGTGCTACCATAGACTGTGTTTATAATTAACCACGGCTGCTCTCCACTCTAGGGGCTGCAAGCACAGATGTTGGCAGGGTGAGGAAAATTAAATGAATGGGAGAAAAAGATAAGGCAAAGGCAGTGTTGGGGCCTGGAGCAGAATGCTGTTCTAAAACATTCAGCTTCAAAACTCTAAAATACTGCGCTCAATCATGCAGCAAGAGGATAGGTTTGTAGCTTGAACAGGGCTCCTAGGCAAGGATCGGGGACTGTTTTCCTCTCTGGCACACACTTTATTGGAAGTATCTGATCAATATTTATTGAAAAGTTCCCTCTTATATTTCCCTTCGGAGCCCAGCATATCCCTAAGTTCTAGTGAAAAAATGGAAAAATAGGATGGAACCGACTTCATCTCAGACCTTAATACAGTTTCGCTGTCCTTTTGAATTTTCTTCTCAAGGTCTCTTCCTCTGTAATTTTTCTAGCGACCTTAATCTAGTTTTTCTAAAAATAGATCCCATAAAATATCATTTTGGGGAGATGCTCTATGCACAAAGGACTGCATGGTCAAATAAGTCACTTTCTAGTGTTCCCTTCAACTGCTGTGGTGAAGTTGTATTTTATCAGAGTCCCCACCCCCATTTTTTATAGTGTAATGTATTAATATTTGTGGAGCAAGTACTTTGGACTTTGAAAAATACTTTGAAGCATCTGTTTGGCTCTTTTGATTTGTTCCCCCTTTGCTATAGGGTGATCCCGTTTTAATCTTCCATTTGTGTGCAAAACAGTACTGGCTCTCTCCCCGGCCCTCAATCCCCATCCCTCCAGCAGAGACCTGTGCTCTCCTCACCTGTCCTCATGTGCCTAGCTCCCCTCCAGGAGGCCATTGGAAATTGCTCCATTTTCCTCATTTTTCTCAGGAAGGAGCCATCCTGGGTAAAGATGGAGGGAGCAGAGAGGGTCACTCTTGGCAAAGGTCATGTGGCTGAATAGAAGCAGTATAATCAGGATGCCCCAAGAAGCTGGGTCCTGGACAAAGATGTGTCTGTAGGGCCATTGGTCACCTCCAGCCAACTTTTCAGAATGAAGTTCCATTAATGAGGATTAGGTCAGTTCATTTAAAAAGATAAGCATATTTCTTCCAACATAGATGAAGCAAAGGATCAATCACTTTTGAGAAAAGAAAGTCTAACTTTGGAGGAGCAGACGGTCCATGGGTCTTCTGAACACCTGCCTGCTACAGTCCACCAGAGAAAGCTGGCCTGGCCCAGCCTGTGTTCCTTTGGCCCCCAGAGAAGCACAGACTGCTGAGACCCACCAGGCGGTCACCTTAGTCACCAGATAGCTGCTCAGAACCCACTTCCCAGCCTAGCTAGTCAGTCCAGCCAGTCCTTTGCATTGGGGGTAGTTTTTATCCTTCACAGACATGGAGACAGTTTGGGTTTTAGAAACTAAATCCAGCCCTACTAAGACTTGGACTTACTCTCAGAAATCCTGCCATACCCCTGGGGACAGGCTCCAAAGGTAACTGAAAACTCATAATCAGCAGTACAGGGGGAATGAGCAATTTCCTGAGCCAATTCCACCAGCCACCTTCAGCTAGAGAATTCTCTCCAGTGCCTCTCAAGGCCCTGGGGTCTCTAAGAAGTCAATTCTGTGATCATTCCTATGGAGATTCCCCCAGAGCTTCAGCCCATGATCCCACTAGAGTGTAGTATCAGATAAATGGTTAATAAGGGTCTCCTCCAGCCACATGGCCTATGCAAACTTGCAGGGCAGATGAGACACTACACATGTGGAAATTCCTGCCACCACAGGCATGTGAAATGTGACAGGATGGATAAAGGTGGGGGAAACTCCAGGATTTCCAAAGGGAGGTGTCCCCACAGCTGGGGGAAATGGGAGTGACTTCAGAGGAAGTGGGTCTTAAGGAAAATCTTCAAGGCTGGTTCTCAGTTTTGATATGCTCCCAGCTCCCAGCTCTCCCCTTCACATACAAAAGGACAGCAGGCTACGCTCGTGGTTGCTGTCCCTGGAGACCAGCGCATTCTGGCCCCAGTTCCTGATCTGGTACCGCACCTGCAGGACATGGAACAAGCGAACAGCAGCTTGTTGCATAGGCACCCTGCAAAGGACGTGGCCAACCGGGTTGCTGCTGGTGCTGCTGGAGCACAGACCTGGAAAGGCATGGTGAAGGTCACGGTCATAATCCCACTGAGACTCCATACAAGGAAACAAAAATGGTGGGGGAGTCTGGAAACTCCCACCCTTTCCGCTTTATTTTTCCTACAATGATAGTGTCAAATAGTGACAGTGTTGCCGTTCATTCAGTTTTCAGAAACTTAAAGGGACTCCTCAATGACCCACTTAGACATACGCAAGTGTGGAGGTACACATCAGAGGGCAGGTGCTGATGGGTGCAGGGCAGGCACTGATGTTTTGCAGACAGTGCCACTGTCACCTGCCCGCAAGTGCATTTTAGAAGGACCAGTGAAACTTCTGTGAAATGGAAGCGGGACTTATTTCAGAGAAGATTCTGCAGCGAGCCAGTTCCTGCCCTCCCGTCTCCTCCTTGCTCTTCCATAAACTCAACAGGGCCAGTGCTCGGTTCTTGGTGGAGCTCAGAGTTTTCAAAGTTTATTGCAGCCACTCAGCAATTTCCAGATCTCAACATTATTCAGCCCACTGTATGCCTACCACTAAGTCTCCATTATGATTAAAAATTACGAGAGCCTTTCTCACTCAAGTGAGGAAGGGCAGAGCAAAGTCCTTGGAGGAAAAAAATCCACCAAAAACCACATTATGCCCAATGACGTGTTTGGGCTTAGAGCTGGACTTCGAAGGTATTTCTCATCTTTACCAAGAAGACTCTTCTCTTGGAATCACGTACGGTTCTGTGGTGGTAGGAACTTGCCTTACAAAACCACAGCTCTCAGAAATGTTGGCAAGGAAGTTGGGTTGTATATGGAAATTTCTTTCCATGGGCCTCCAAACAATCAGTTATTTGTTTCCCCCCTTTTTTTTCCCACAAGAATTTCCTTAAATAATTGGAGGAGATTTCCCATGAGAATCAGGCCATAGTGACTTCCAGGTCTTAAACTTTATCTAAAACAATTTAGAAACAAAAGACACAAGAATGTGCCTGGCTGGCCTGTAACAATGCAAATTCTGGCAATAAGAACAGCAGCCGAGGTGTGAAACTTGTAGTACTTCTGGTATTCGGAGTCCTGCTAGTACTTTTAGTACTGGGGTAATGTCTCTACGGTTTGTTCTTTTTTAAAAAATCTATTTGTTATTTGTTTTTTCGATATACATGGCAGGAGAGTGCTTTGACACATTACGCCTGCACAGAGTATAACTTATCCTAATTAGGATCCCATTCTTGTGGTTGTACATGATGTGGAGTTACACTGCTTCTGTATTCATAAACCAACATAGAAAAGTTATGTCTGATTCATTCTACTGTCTTTCATAATCCCATCTCCCCTCCCTTCATTCCCCTTTATCTAATTCAATAAACTTCTATTCTCCCCATCTCCTTGTTGTATGTTAGTATCCAAGTCAGAGAGAATATTTGGCCTTTGTTTTTTGGGGATTGGCTTATTTTGCTTAGCATAATATTTTCCAGTTCCATCAATTTACCAGCAAATGCCATAATTTCCTTCTGTTTTATGGCTAAGTAATATTCCATTGTGTGTGTGTGTATATATATATCACATTTTCTTTATCCATTCATCTGTTGAAGGGCACCTAGGTTGGTTCCATAGCTTTGCTATTGTGAATTGAGCTGCTGATGTGGCTGCATCACTGTAGAATGCTGATTTCATGTCCTCTGGGTATAAACCAACAAGTGGGATAAGTGGGTCAAATGGTGGTTCCATTCCACATTTTCTGAGGAATCTCCATACTGCTCTCCAGAGCAGTTGCATCAATTTGCAGTCCCACCAGCAATGCATGAGTGTATCTATGGCTTGTTCTTAATGAAGACTGTATAGAACTCCTAGCAGGCCACCAGGTGTAACCAATAGAAAATGCTGGTGGTGGAGGGGGTTGGTAATGGGGTAGGCTATGCATGTGTGGGGAAAGAGGGTACATAGGAAATTTTTATATATATACATATATATATGTAAATATACCTTTTGATTAATTTGGTCAAGAACCTAAAACTTCTCTTTAAAAAATTAAAAAAGGAAAAAGAGCTTTCATCAGGCAACCATGGACTACAGCTTTCTCTGCTTACTGGCTAAACGAATGCTTAGTAAATATTTCTCAGCCTGTTCCTCATCTGACAGAACGTAAGGCATTTGCAGAGTTCTGGCTGAGACAGCGAATGTCTGGACCATCTCAGTGCCGCTGTGCGGGAGGCATTTGATCAACCCAGGTTTACAGTGAGGTTACAGTGACTCCCGAGTAGAGGCTACTTGCCCCACCTCCGTGTCTTCACATTGCAGTCTCCTCTCCGCCGTTTAGCTTACTGACATCACTAACCAAATTATGCATGGCTTGTCCTGGTTCCAAAAGTTCTTGGTTTAATTGAAAGTGACAAAGGGGAAACTGGGAAAGGAAAACAGTGCCGTGTGAGCAGCAGTGTTAAAAGACTCTGAAGTCGGCGTGGAGCATTCCCCAAAGGGGCTGCCAGCTCCAATCAGGCCACCGCTACCTGACAAGGGGGGAGGCAGAACCACAAGCCGCCCGGCATTTTCCAGGAAAAGCTGCCCTAAACACCCCCTGGAGTTTCACTGAAAGACATTTTGGTCATCTTCTGGGTAAGAGTCCTGCCACCAACAAGGTCCAGGGCTCCCTCTTGGGAAGGAACTGTGCTTTCTGCAGGAGACCTCAACTCCATCTTTTTTTACCTCCTAAATTATTTCTCAGGGATGAGCCAGTCTTTCTTTCTTCCTTCCTTGCTCCCTTCCTTCCTTCCTTTCACTGATGAATAAAAGAAAAAGAAGTGTAATTACGAAGGCTATCCTAAAGATCAAAAAGAAGGCTGAACTACGTGATTAACTATGTATTTAAAAAGAAAGAGGATCTCTGATAACCCGCAAGAACCCTGGATACCTTTCCTGGTCCTTTCCAGATGGTGACTGCATTGCCCCTGGAGGGGGAGTCCTGAACATCCAGAAGAGAGCTGGGAATGGTTTCCAGGTGTTTCTCTCCATCTTAACTTCTCAATCCTGGAAGCCCCACCCCCACCCCATCCTAGCTGATTCCAGGTCACCTGCAGGGAATTGATGTTTCCGACAGAATGTGCCAAAATGCTTCACCCAAGCATCCCCTCCAGCCCGCCTCCTCTCTGAGCTCTTGAGAAATCCTACCCAAATCTCTCTCCTTTCTCCTTCCTCTAGTGGAATGGACCCTATTTTATTTCCTTCCTGCTCTCAACCTGGCAGGATCCAGAGGCCATCAGTGGCCAGGCTTTACCAGCTTCCTCACCAGTGTCCTTACCTGTGGCCAGGTTTTCTCCACCTCCTATGACAGACTGCTGTGCCCCTCCCTTGTTCAAGCATCTGTGGGGTCTTCAGTCACCACCTTCCACCTTGTCCGCTCTGCTTCCCACATTTACATACAGTGCTGCGGAGTGTATATATACCCACAAACAAGGCAGCACTAGGTCTGCTCCATGGACAATTAGCACAGGCCCTCAGTCAACTCTGAGATGTCGATAAGAGGCTCACGCCTTTCCTAGCTACACTCAAGGAAATGGCCCTCATCAATCCTGCAGACCCTCCCTTCTCCAAACACCTGGACACTACCTTTTATCTCTGGCTGAATGAAATGCTCTGGCCTAGGAGCAGCCGGGCAAGTGGTTTCTGTACGAACACTCGGCAGACTCTAAGGCCTCTGGTCAGTGAACACACAGGGATCCTTAAAGAAAACAACAGACCGTGCACAGCTCACAGCCTTGTAAAAGTGACCCTCCAAGGAGGGCAAACCCATCTAAAAATAGATGCACCTGAATTGGGACACAGGAAGGGTTCAGAAGGCAAACAGCACCACACCTAGCTCGCATGGGCTCATTCACTGGGCTGGAACAGTGGCCCCAGGTATGAGGCAATGCCGGCACACAGGTGTACTCCCTGGTCTCTGGCTCAAAGGCATCAGGAACCCTGTGGGAGGAGAGTTCAGGCCTGACCGACAGCACACAGAGGAACTCTCTGGGACCAGAGCGCCTACTCTGTGGAAGCCAGCCCTTCAATACCACTGGCCTTCTCTGATGACAGACAGTGGGATGGACTTGTCCCAGACAGGGCAACCACAGTCGCAGCTGATTCCAGGGACCTGCTGTACGAGGAACTAGTGGGGAAGGCCTTGTATTTTGCAAACACAGTGGTCTAAATCTAACAAATGTCTAGGCGGAAAGAGGAAAAAGGTAAATGAAATTCCAGCATTAAGAAGCCCCAAGCGGTTGTCTGCCTTCGACGGATTCAGTATTTAGACTTCATGAACATTTGTGGAGCGCATGTGAAGCCCCATACCCCACATGCTCTCTCCCATGGTCCCCAAAAGACACATGTCCTGACAACCATAGCCCCTGCCAAATTGACCTCCCATAAATGCTCCCCGAAAAACAAAAGTCTCCACGTGAAGGGTTTGTGAGCAAAGCCCTGGTCTCAGGGTGCACTGTGCAAAGGAAATCTTCCCCACTAAACAAGAGAAACAGGACAGGCCCAGAGGCAGAAGGGTCAGCACTCATTAACTCATCTGCACAAAAACCTATCAGAGAAGAAGGTTTGTCTCTCCACAGGATAAATGAAATAACAACAATGACAAACAACTAACCCGCAATCAGAATTCCCTCTCTCACATCCTCAGCCCCAGGACCTCTGAGACTCTCTGGTCTGTAGTTCGAGCAAAAGGGTATCCTCAGAAGTCTTCGGGGTGTTTTCAGACAAACCCAGAATCAGCCTCCTCTTGGGGGCAGAGTTAGGCTTTCCACAGTTTGGGTGCTTCCAGGCTGAACTGTCTGGATACAAAACAAAGACGGTTACACTGGCTCAGAGTCCAGGGACCAGTAGCAGGGAGATCCCGGGCCTCGGGCTTCACTGTCTCTGTGGGAACACTGGCCTAGGAGACCTGTGACCAGCTGAGGATAAGCACAATCCAAGGGAGGCCACTAGGTAAATGTGACCCAGCAAGGACCAAGGGTGGGCGTCACAGCATCACCACTGCCTTGTGTGGATTTGACAGCAGCAATCTAACAGGTGAACTCAGGTGAGAGATGTTTCCCTAGAGTCACAGGAGGATGGGTGCCAACTGTCCCCAATATTCCCATCACTGCAACATCCAACACCCCCTCCCTTTTTTTTTGGAGAAGGTAAAGGTGTTGAATGAAGACCCTCATCCCCAGGGCTTCCAAAAGAGACAGCGGTCATCCCAAAGACTGTGTGCCTTTTGGGGGGACAACTAGGTAAGCGTTCACCACTTCCTTCGCTTTCCCTGCCCCACATCCTGCTGAACTCAACCTCCGAACACCCTCCTCCCCATCAGGCCTCTGTAAATATTTCAAGCTGCCTCCGCTCCCCATGAGCACAGTAACGTCGGAGTCACGGAGGCTGCTGCGCTGGATTCAGGTCTGCTTCACCAGCCTTCTGTGTCAGTGCGGGGCTGGGAAGTGGCCCTGTGTAGCCTTGGCCTCAAACAGAACTCCTGCTGGAACCAAAGAAGCCACCTTTGCCATGGACGGCTGCCTGGGTTTCCTCATCTAAGGAGGGTCAATGGCACTGGGTGTCACCCAGGATCACCCTTTCTCACGTTTGTTTGTCCTCCAAAACTTTCAAAGTTGCCTTCTGAGACATGCACCACCGACTTGTAAAACTCTTTTTCAACAGGAGAGCCTTGTGTAAGGAAGAGTCTTGAAGATGACTCACTGGGAATGAAAATGCAATAAACTTTGCTACGAGTAATTCTCAATGTTAAAAACTCTGAGCTGTTGCTGTGTTGGTGCTGCATGGGCCTGTGCCATTGGAACTGAGAATGGTCCTAGCTTTTTAATTCTGGAATTGCGTGGCTTTGGAAAGGTTCATCAAGGCACTATGTGCTCGGGACAGTAGCCACTGTAGAGTCACAGGCATTTACATTCAAGTCACAGAGATGCAGGGAGTGATAAAAACTCTGAGCACCCGCTCTCAGTGGTAGAGAGAGACCGCTTGGGGGAGCGGGGAGAGGATGGAGAATGACCCAATTAAAATGCAAATGACTTCACTCCTTGTTGCTGCTAAATGAACCCTGAAGGAAAATTCAAACATATATTGCAAGCTCCAGGCAGAATCAGGACTGTAAGGTAATCAGAAAAAAAATGCCAACTATAATCCTTCCTAATGACTGTGTTTCTAATATTGTTATAAGTGCTGAACTTTAGTCATAATGAACAAGGCTGTTAAGGAAACAGATCTGTTTTCTTCCCCTACCCATTTTGAATTATTTAAACTTTGATTCACTTATTCACCTGATGTTGCAAACTACCCACGTAATTACCAACCCAAGAGAGACAGAAACCCGAGTCAGCAGTGGTGGGAATGGCCCCAACCCCGGGGGGTTGTGGTTTCTCAAAAGGTCAAGAGGTTAACATTATAAAATCATGCACTAGACATTGGCCAGAGTTTAAGCATTTAATTCTTACAGTAACTCTTAGGGTCTTGGCATCTGTAATTTTTTCCTGTTTATGCTATGGAGTAGGTAATGAGTCCGTATGAATGTACTTGCCTGAAGTCACCCAGTCAGCAGGCAGACCATTGGCTGAGTCTTAGGCTCATGCTCCTTTTCCTCTTTTCTGTTCTTCTAATCAACATATTTCCTTCAAGTCTATTATTTTCAGATCTTGGTTCTTGTTTTGGTTTGGATATGAGGTATCCACCCAAACTCCTACGTTATTGCAGAGGTGAAGTGATTATGAGAACTGTAACCTAATCAGTGCATTGACCCATTTGATGGATTGATAACTTGAAAAGACTACTCTCCTGAGTGCACCTGTAGGCAGGTGGGGCATGGCTGGAGGAAGTAGATCTCTGGGGGTGTGCCCTTAGGGAATTATATCTTGCCCTCCTGGGTCCCCACATCTCTCTGCTTCCTGGTTACCATGAGGTGAGCAGCTTCCTTCACCATGCCCTTCCGCCATGATGTTCTTCTGCCTCACTTTGGGCCCAGCGCCTTCCTCTGGACTGAGACTCATGGAACTGTGAGCCAAAATAGAACTTTCTTTCTCCAAGTTGTTCTTATCAGGTTTATTTTGGTCACAATCTAAAACGCTGACTGACACAGGTCTACGCCTGAAACCCTTCTCAAAAGCAACTGAAAAGCTAAAGGCTTTTCTTATAAATTAGAAAGATGCTAAATTGTTGCTTGTTTGTGACTTTATTTTTTGTGCTCAGGATGTGGGACCCAGAGGATAAAACTTCAAGAGAGAAATGTGGCAATAGAAAGTTATGCTCCTCACTGAATAAACTCCAATTTGTACACCAGGCTCAGAAGAAAGGCTTCCTCCATAAAGAAACCCATAACTTCAGAAAATATGATCATGCTAGAGAGGCACCTCCATGGGGTGAGTTTCCTCTGAGCAGTTAAGTAGTTTTCCAGGTAGGACCATCTGGTTGGCCCCACTGTGGCCTGTACCACCAGCTACAGGAGGAGAAGCAGAGCAAGGAGCAAGGAAGACCTTTCCTAGCTGGTGAATTATGGGGTCTGGGCACCTCAGACAAGCACATGCCACTTGGCTGTTTAGTCTGTATCCACCAAGGACATTGAGGTACCACACTACCCTTTTACTGTGGCAGAATATTTGTGTCCCCCACCCCCCCAAAATTCAGATGTTGAAATTATCAACCCCAGGAGATGGTATTAGGAGATGGGCTTTTGAGAGGTGATTCAGTCACCATAGTGGAGCCCCTGTGAATGGAATTGGTGCCCTTACAGGTGAGCCACCTGGCCCCTCCACCATGTGAGGGCACAGCTGTCTCTGAAACAGGAAATGGGCCTAGACACCAAATCTTTTGGTGTCTTGATTGTGAACTTCCCAACTTCCAGAGCTTTGAGACATTTTTCTCGTTTGTAAACTACTGTTTATGGTAAGTTGTCACAGCAGCTCAAATGAACTAAGACAGCATTTGATTTCATGTGGTGGAGCCAAGGTTGGTGCTGAGACGGGGGTTTGTTGTGGGAGACACTGAAAACTGCTTTTCTTGACCCCCATTTAGTGGAAAATCTGAAAAACAAAAACCACACAACCCCACCTCTGCCATACTCCCTTGTGTCCAGGACTCAGGCATGCGAGCTCATATGCAGGACCCAGCATGGCCTGCACGCAGAGGTGAGTGACAGGAGGCAGGAGGGACCCAGGCCTTCTGACAAGCACTGTGGATAAGAGGGTCACAGTTCTGGAGTTTCTTCCCTGAAGACCCAAGGAGAGGTGGTGTGGTTTTTCTGCTAGAACAGTCCCCCACTATGGTCTGGGCTCTTTTCCTGGCTCCATAGCATTCGAGTCTGATTCTTGGTCCTTCCCAGAAATTCTGTGAACCACCAAATTAATATCCTTTAACATACCCCTTTCTGCTTAAACTAGCTACGGGAAATTCTGCTGTTTGCAGCCAAAAGCCCTGGGCAGGCTCAGCAGGGAAGAAAGCAGAGAAATGAAAAGAAGTAGGACAGTGGACGCCAGCTGGTGTGGGTAATGCAGTGCCCACATGCTGTAAGGCAGAGCCTTCTAAACCCAGCGCGTCATGCCCAGGAGTCCATATGGTGTCCTCTGCAGAGCGGAGCTTCAGAGTTGGCTACACAAAGGCGGAAATCTCAATGCTGCTGTGCAGGCTCTAAATCTGCACTGGGCAATTTTTTCATATCTGGGCTTGAATGTACTCTTCTACAAGACTAGGACAAGGTTACCTTCCTTATAGGCCATGGAGAAAATAAAGCCAGGTAACGTAAGCAAACAGCCTAATACAGTGCCTAGGGATGAGTAGCTGTCCGGAAATAGTACAGCTGTTCTGTGAAAGCTTCATCAATTGCCTGTGCTTACACACCATTACAGACAAAAATATAAGGTTGTATTTTTTCTTCCCTAAAATTATTTTCATAAGAAAGGGATTATTTTATATTTGAATCTGTACAATTATAGAATGAACCTCTCGATTAATTTGGATGATGAACTACTATTTGGAGAAGGCATAGTTATCTCAGAGTCAATCAATACAACTTTTAGATGCTTATGAAGAGTTGGTTTAAAATAAAGGCAGGAAATGAATTTAATGTTATATTTAACAATTACCCCTAGGGGGAAATGATCTCATAACCTTAAGTGCTGGATTTCCTTGTGGCAGAGCAGTATGGTGGTTAAAAGTAGGAACACTGGAGCTCCATATCTGTGTTTAAATCTTGGCTCTTGCGTGAGCTGTGTGGCCTCGAGCAAGTTTCTTGACCTCTCTGGACCTTAGTTCCCTTAGTAAAATGAGACAAAGAAATCTTTCTCATGAAGTTCCTGGAGGAGTAAATAAGTTGATGCAGGGAAAGCATCTCTGGCAATGTTTGATACATAATAAATATACACATAAATACATGTAAGCTATTTGCAATTATAGGGTGAAGGGATGGGGGAACCATGCCAGTGTTATGTGAATGGATACATGTAGACAAGGATATAAAAGTCACTGGCTTTCAAATAATAGAGATGGAAGTGGAGGTGAAATGCCTGGAAAAATGTACTTAGGTGACTCAAAATACAGTTCTGAGTTTGAGTAAATTTGTTGCATCGCCTACATGAGTAGGGAAAGAAGTCTTAAAAAATATTAATTATATTTAAATTTTAAAAGTGACTTCATACATGTATGTGAATTAAGCCAATCAAAAATTAGAGCCAGACACGACTATTTCACATATATCTTTGTGTCATTATTGGGACACCAGACTCTACCCTTTCTGCGTACTAGATACAATATTCTACTTCTACTTATGCTGTGGGTTTTCCTACAGGGTGTGGGGCTTATATTCCACTACATATGGTAAAAGAAAATCTCTTATTCTCTTTTCAATCTGCACAGAAAAATCAAACTGGTATCAAGAAGCATCTCAAACCATATGCCTCTGCTCCCTAAATTAGCACTCTTACAACTCTCATTCCTGATTTTTACTTGGATTTAAATGGTAATAAGGAATGAACCAAAGTAAAATAAAATGGAGTGAAATACAGAATATCTTCATGTGTCTTAAATATATATCAATCTCCAAAAAGGCT
This sequence comes from Glaucomys volans, assembly GCA_020662805.1. Lineage (NCBI taxonomy): Eukaryota > Metazoa > Chordata > Mammalia > Rodentia > Sciuridae > Glaucomys > Glaucomys volans. The sequence goes on from JAJEJO010000209.1 coordinate 518,677, forward strand.
AAGGATGTCACTCACTTGTATTTACCTGATACCCTTATTTTACGCCTTCAATATTGGGAGTGGGGCGGGGATTAAGTCACAGAATGCAACTAAATGAACACGAGGCTCTTCATTCATAAAGCATGGAACATCAGGCACAGAGCTTATTTTATTTCACAATATAATTCTCATTTCCCCCTCACTGGAAACGGATGAGTTCAGCCTGTGTTCCATACTGTGTGGCTTTAAGTAGGTTATTGTTTTGTTTTATTTTGTTTTTCTTTTGGTACTGGGTATTGAACTCAGGGGCACTCGACCACTGAGCCACATCCCAAGTCCTATTTTATATTTTATTTAAAGACAGGTGTCACTGAGTTGTTTAGGGCCTCAGTTGCTGAGGCTGGCTTTGAACTCGAGATCCTCCTGCCTCAGCCTCCCAAGCCACTGGGAACACAGGCGTGCATCACCACACCCAGCTGCCTCTTGAACTTTGAAAAGAAGATATAATCTTATAAAAGCCTTAAGCCACTGCACTGGGCTTGAGTAGGTTTCTTGAAGGAAATGAATGATAACCTTGGCAGGCTCACTGACTGGAGCACTGATGATGTTTATGACGATAATATAAAAGGTAGCACTAGGGACTGCGTCCCCCACGTTGAAGCCCTGACCTCCAGAGTGATGGTGTTTGGAGATGGGTCCTTTAAGAGGTAACTAGGTTTAGAGGTCAGGAGGGTGGGACCCTTGGGGTGGGATTGGTGCCCTTGCAGGAGGAGACCATGGAGAGACGGTTTGCTCCCTCCCTCCCATGTGAGGACACAGAGAGGTCTCCTCCACAGCCAGGAAGAGAAGTCATTTGACCTTGAAACTCCCAGGTTCCAGAACCACCTGTTGTTTCAGCCTTGCTTTCAGCAGTATTTTGCTGAGGTAGCTGAATCTAAGACAGGTAAGGAGCAAGGCCCCTTAAAATGTTAAGAGGTCATCATGACCAAACTACCAACAAGACAATCATCCCCTGTAACTAAATTACCCCCTCATGATGATCGTGCCTCAATTCTCTTTGCATGTGATTATAAACTTGCACTAACCCCAAATTCTACCCAGAGTTTGTCTAACTCTCAAGCTAGACATAAGAACACAATATAATTCTCACTGCATATCAGAGTTTATAAATGTGGAAAAGTAAGTCCAGATATTCTGTTCTGATTATTTATTTATTTATTTACTTACTTACTTACTTACTTACTTACCTGGGGATTGAACCCAGGGGTACTTAAACACTGAGCCACATCCCTGGCCCTTTTAAAATTTTATTTTGAGACAGGGTCTTGCAAAGTTGCCTAACACCTTGGTAAGTTGCTGAGGCTGGTTTTGAACTTGAGATTCTTTAGATTCAGACTCCTGAGCATTTGGGATTATATACAGGCACTACCACAACTGGCTGTTTTAGATGTATCAGTAACTTCTTAGTAGATTTCTGAAATGATTGGGAAAACCAAATTAATTAGACAGTGGCAACATGAGGAATATTTGACCTGTAAAATCTCAGTAAAAATTGCCTCGATTTTAAAAACCAAGAAGAATCACTGGAGTTAGCCAAGAATTGGGGAAGGGAAGCTTATTTAAAATAGTGGGGTGACATACAACTGCACTCTCCTGGGAAAGCTAATAATAGATAACAATAAACAAACTTTCCCTATACTTCCAAAGTCCAGGGAGGAAGGTTGTCAACCTGTAGCAGATGTGCCATGGCCCCCCGACCCTGAATGCCTCGTTCTAAGATTTTTCAAGTCATCTGCAATGTGATGGATCAATCAATGTGGCCACAAATCCACATCACAGAAGGCACCCTTCCTCTGCCTGGGAATTTCTCAGCAGGAAGGCAACACTGTGTCCGGACGAGATACTTTTCCGAGTAAGAAAAGTAGATGGCCAGTGTGAAGCTATCTGTATTATATTTCATGGTGTCTAGCTGGGGGCTGGGCTGGAAAATGCAAAAAAAAACATCTTCCAGTGGTAGACTGGATTCAACCCCAAAGGAGGAAGATTCCATTTGCGGACTTAGTTGGAAGAAAGCAATCCCAGCATCCCCTGGTTTTGGATAGAGAAGGGAAAAGAGATAAGCTTAAATGAGAACACTGTAAGAGAGTAACAGGTTTGCTCTGCATTGCTTTAACTATTATAAAAAGATCAGAGAATGGCATGCTGCTGTGAACACCAGCCTACCCCTAGGCAAAAGTAGACTCACTGGCACCGTTTTATAAGCTAATTTGAGAGACAAGCAGCAACATTTAAATGGGCTGCTTTTTTTCCAATACCTAATTATAACTTCAGCCTTATTCTGTGTAATTGTTCTAGAATTCCTTATCTGCACCTTTCCAATGAAATACACCATTCTTATGTTAAACTATCTGGACTCAAGTTTCCACATCTCACCTACTAGGTTCTGATGACAGTAATATTTATTGTTTTCTCAGGTGATATATTGGCATGTTAACAAATATTGGTTCATTTTAAAGGCCCTAGGACAACAGAAATCTATTTTATTTCCTTGGCAATAACCATGATCAACCTTGGCTACAGCAAGAACTCAATAAATGTTTATTGAATGACTACTGACTAAATAAACATTTCTTTGATTTTTTAACATTTGTGGTTGGTTTCTTTAAATTAGCCCAGATGAATTTGTGATCTGTAGATATGGTAAGTTCTTATTAATAATTAAGCTTATAAGAAATGGCATAATTCAATGTTGAATCAATATATCATGATAAAGATTTATTGGTTATTACTTTGCTGTATTTTGCTGATTTGATTTTATTTCCATTTGACTCATTAAAATACACACATTTAAATTGTATAATATTTAATTATTGAGTTATAGGAGTTTTCCCTCCCCCCATGCAAATTCCTAATCAGATACATGATTTGCAAATATTTTCTCCTAGCCTTTTCACAAACATTGCTGGAACAACTGGAAACTCCCATGGAAAGGAATGAAGTTGGACCCCTTTCTCACATCATACCCCAAAATTAACACAAAATGGATCATACCTAAATATAAGAGTTAATACTATAAAACCTTAAAAGAAAACAAAAAGGTAAACCTTCATGACCTCAGGTTATGCAAAAGCCTCTTAGATACAAACTAAAACAAGGGACACAGTAAGTTGGAATTCATCAAAATGAAAAACTTTTGTTCTTCAAGGGATATCATCAAGAAAAGGAAAAAGGCAACCCATGGGGTGGAAGAAAATATTTGTAAATCATATCTGATAAGGAAATCCCATCAAGAATATATTTAGCTAGGCACAGTGGCACAAGCTCAAAGCAAGCCTCGGCAATTTGGCAAGGCCCTAAGCAATTCAGTGAGACACTGCCTTAAAATAAAAAATAAAAAGGCCTGGGGATGTGGCTCAGTGGTTAAGTGCTGCTGGGTTCAATCCCCAGTACAAAATATCTATATATCTATGTGTGTGTGTGTGTGTGTGTGTGTGTGTGTGTGTGTGTGTATAGAGAGAGAGATGTAGCTATAGATATATTTTAAAATGCTAATAACTCAATAATCAACAGATAACCCCCCAAATAGGCCAAGGGTTTGAACAGCTGTTTTTCCAGGAGGTAGACAAATTGACAATAAGCACATCGTAGGATGCTCAACATTATTAGTCATTAGGAAAATGTACACCAAAGCCACAATGAGATACCTCTTCAGACCCCTTGGATGACTATAATTTAAAAAGGTAGATTTTAACAAGCATCGGTGAAGATGTAGAGAAACTGAAACCCTCGTGCTTTGTTGGTGAGAATGTAAAATACACCCAAGAGAAACAAAAGCATATATCCTCACAAAAACCTTTAAGTGAATGTTCATAGCAGGATTACCCATAATAGCCCCAAAGTAGAAACAACCCAAATACCCATCACTGATGAGAATATAAACGAAATGTGGTATATTCAGACACTGAACTATTATCTGGTGATAAAAAGAAATGAAGTACTGATATATACTCCAACACAGATGAATCTTAAAAACATGCTAAGTTAAAGAAGTCAGTCACAAAACACCACATATTGTATGATTTCATTTATATGAACCATTCAAAAAAGGAAATAGCAACAGAAAGGAGATTAGTGGTTGCCAGGGAGGGGGACACTTGGGAAGAAATAGGGAGTGTCTGTGCTATTATCCGGATGTGGAATATCCCCAAAGGCCTGTGAATTAAAGGTTTGGCTTCTAGGGTGCCACTATTGGGAGGTGGGGCCTGTGGGAGGCCCTTGGGTCATAATTCCAAAGGGAATTATGGGACTTTGGTTGGTCCTGACTCTCTGCCTCCTGGCTCATGATATGAGTGGTTTGCTCAGCCACACGCTCCTGACACCATGTGCTACCTTGCCAGAGGCCCAAACTAATGGGCAATTAAACACTTGAGTCTCCAGAATCACGAGCCAAAATAAGCCTCTCATTACTCTGCAAGTAGCACCTCTTTTGTTATAGTGATGAAAAACTAACTAATACACGCTGCTAGTACAAAGGGTTTCTTTTGGGAATGATATAAATGTTCTAAAATTAGTAGTGATGTTTGCATAACTGTGACTACATTAAAAGACATTTAATTGTACATTTTCCATGCATAAATTGTATGTATAATAATTTTATGTCAACAAATTTGTTTTTAAAAATTCTAGTATGACAGATGGGGATTCCCTAACATTTTCTGTCCCTCACTAGGTACTGAAAATTGATTAAGGAGGAATATTTATTTATTGAATTTGAAACAGGCAAAAATCAAGATCCACTAACACTATCTCATTTCAAGTCACCCATTCCTATAACTGTTGGCCGAAATGAATATTTAAAAGCTTGGCAAGAACAAAGTTCTTCGGAAGCTCATTTCTTGCATTGCCTTCCTCTTTTCTAAACCAGCAACACACCGTGTTCAGAAAAAACTAGGGGGAAAAAAAAACCATTAATCTACCTTTTTCACAAGAATATTAAGTATCCATATTTATGAAAATGTGTTTTAAAAAATGTTTTTTAGTTATAGAGGGACACAATAGCTTGACTTATTTTTATGTGGTGCTGAGGATCAAACCCAGGGCCTCACATGTGTGAGGCAAGCGCTCCACCACTGAGCTACAGCCCCGGCCCCGAAGATGTGTTTTAAAGGAAGTTAATAAATACGACAATCTAAGCTTTGCTGGGTAGTTCCTTCTCTTTCCCCAAGGACCCCACACAAACCTTGGGGCCGGAAAACAAAAGACATTTTTGTTTCCTTATTCTGAGGAGTCAACACAAGTCTGTTATATAAAATACCAAAAATTCAGAGAAGTAACACTTAGCCATTCCTCAGGGTGATGAACGAGAGGTGGCTTCAGTGCTCCTAGGAGCTTGTGTTCTTCTGCCCCATCCCCAAGAAATAACTGAACACATTTACACGTGAGAGTCCCTCATTTTGATCTCCAGTCTCCTCATTTCCTCTTGGCAGGACCCTGCTTCCTCAGGCCAAGGCAGACAGATGCGCGACAGCAGGAATGGTGAGTGCTGATGGCCGGCCAGACCCCACAGAGCCTGAGGCCGTCCCCTCCCCCTTCTCTAGAAGTGCTGGCTTTGGGAAGCTGGAGCTCACCTCCTTCCAGGCCCGAAGTCCTCTCCCACCCCCTCCGGTAAGGAAGGTGGTCTAATTTTCATCTGCAGTCAACAGTGAGCTGCAAGAACTTTGTTCTTGCCAAGCATTTAAATATTCATTTTGGCCAACAGTTATAGTTGTAATTCTGTTATAGTTATAGTTATAGTTATAATTCTGTTTACAGGTAGATGACTTCCTCTGCAGTAAGGGCAAAAGCTGGCACATCATACATAGATTGAGCCAGGATCACACTTGTTCATGAGCTTACTGCCTAACCTAGCCCAAGACCAGGAGAGGCTGGAACTTGGTGCTGTCTAGGCCTTCCTGGAACCTGCAGCCAAGAGGAGGAGCCAGAGGGAACACACACAGCATCAACAGTGTGACATGCATTCTTTCAGTCTAGCCCACGGTGTATCCAAGGGGGAGGCATGGTCATTACCTTCAATTTATAGATAAACACTGTCTGAATTTGTCTGAGGCTACTGTAACAACACCAGAGGTGGGGTGGCCTATAAACAACAGAAATTTATTTCTTATAGTTCTGGAGGCTGGGAAGTCTAAGATCAAGGCACCAGCAGACTCAGCGTCTGGGGAGGCCCATTTTCTGGTTTATAGATGGGACCTCATAACTGTGTCCTTTCACGGTGGAAGATGCAAATGAGCTCCCTTGAGTCACTCTAATAAGAGCACCAATTCTATTGATGAGGGTTCCACCTCGTGGCCTGGTCATCCCCAAAAGGCCCCACCTCCCATACCTTAACCTTGGGTAATGAATTTGGGGACACAAACATTCAGACCATAGCTAATATACTGAGTGGACCTAATTAACTAACCCAAGGCTGCACATTAGGACATGGTAAAACTATAATGTGACACCAGGACCTTGAAGCAAAAATGCTCAGTCACAAGGTGGGAGGTTCTGACCCTGAGACAGGACCGTCAGCAGGAAGCTGACATGCCAGGACAGTGCCGGAAGTCCAGTGCTTCTCTTATGCCAAAGAGGCTCCATCCATCCCTGAGCCTCATCCTGGCCATCCTGGGTGAGCTGCCCAGTGAGTTTCCACACTTTTAAGGAAACATCACACAGAGCTAGGAAAGGCTTAGCTGGGAAAAGCTCTGAGCCTACCTGTGTGTGTGGACATCTTCTCCCGGGTGAGCGGAGCACAGTTTACACCACACATAGCAGTGGTGTGAGTCTCTGAGGGCTGCCAAGAGCAGAGCTAACACATAGGCAGGCCAGAAGGTGGGAAGCTCAGCTCCAAAGGAAAAGGTGCTGGAGTAGCTCTGGAAAGGCTTTCTACACTGAACTCGCCAAGCCCCCAGCCTGGACCTGAGTGCCCTGGGATCGTCAGCATTTTACTTAGCCCATCACTGTCCTTTGTCCCTGGCCACTGGCTGGAAGAGCGAAGTTTGCCACTGTCTATCATCACTTCTATCATCAGTCATGTGTTAGGTGCAGTTTCTTGATAAACTGATAGAAGCAGGTAATTTTACACAGACAAGCGAGGGCCAATGGATTCGAAGCAGGTCTGGATCTTACCAGACCCCATACTTTTCTGGGTATGATTCATTTTAGTTCATCAGTAAACAAAATGTTCATGATACACAGTCAGCTTCAGGGAGGAAATGAATGATGAAGAGTGTCCAAGAGTGAAGACAAAACAGTCATCAAGCAAAATGAGACCGTGCATAACCTGAATGTTTCACACGCAGTTTTTCTGAACCTGACCAGATGGTGATTTGCTGGGAACTTTCTGCATGCAACACTCCTCTACCTGCCTTGTTTTCATGGCAAAAAATAGAAGCTACTCTTTTGCTGGGAAAGGGAAGGAGTGTTGAAGTTGTCACCTTGGGATCTCTAGTGCAACTTCAGTCAGTGATTCTTCTGAATGCACATCGCTCTTGACTTCTCTCTGAACACCAGACAAAGTAGTAGAGCGAGAGAGAGCAGAGGAGTATATTACCCCTGAGGGTGGAGCGGATGGAGGGACCATACTGGGTAGCTGGGAAAGTGCCACAAGGAATAGAGAGTGGCCCATGTGCCTACAGATTCTACCAAGGCAGGAACACAGCTTCCTTGTTGTGATGGGACACTCAGGGCTCAACTTGCTACAAATAGCTTTTCTATTGGCCAATATAGTCCTGGGCCCTGAATTCAAAAATTAGAGTTCTTCCATAGGTTTAGGTGCTATTTTGGAATGTACTATAAAATAGAAACATGCTTTTGCAGGAGGAAAAATATTTTAACTCTATGTTTTTCACAGGAGTAATGTACTATTTTATTTTAAAGAAGTAAGAACAGGGGCTGGAGTTGTGGCTCAGTGGTAGAGCCCTTGCCTTGTATGTGTGAAGTACTGGGTTCAATCCTTAGCACCATATAAAAATAAATAAAATAAAAAAAAAATAAAATAAATAAAATAAATGTATTGTATCCATCTACAACTAAAAAAATTTTTTTTAAGAATGAGAGCCTTGTGCATGCTAGACATGTGCTCTACCACTGAGTCACATCCCCATTCCGTGATGCATTGTAAAGAAAAAAAGTCTTATCAGACCCCCACCACAGATTTCATTTTGCATAACACTGACTTAAGAAAATGAAATTTTATTTTATTGCTCTTTTCAGTTATAAATTATCGCTCTGGAAGAGTAAGATATTTTTTAGTAATCACTGAATTAACAAAACATAACAATTTAAAAAATTTCTGTGCATCTCTAAAGACTCAGAAGTCCTTGTTTGGGAAACTTTATTCAATGGTCTCTTATCAAACAGGACTTGGTGCATGGGAAGTGTTCAATGAACATTTTTTGAGTGGATTAATTCATTTGGGAAAAGGAGCTGGGTCAAGTTCAAAATACAAAACATGGCCAAGGTAGGCAGGTTGAAGCAGGCATTGAACGGTGATTCCAAGCAGTTGGGTTTAAGAATCACATGAGGGTATCAAATAGGAATTTGATGAGGCAATCAAACACCTGGGCTGACCAACTCTGCCAAGGTTACCACCAGGAAAATAGCTGATGCCCCCTATCAAGTCCCTTATCTGCCCAGCGGATGACACTCTGCCCAATTCTGTGCCTAGAGTAGCAATGTTTTTCCTTTCTGTCACAGTACCTAGGAAGTGTCAAAGAGGGCCAGGGGCAAGCATGGTCCAGTGGAAAATGACGGGATTTAGTGAGCCAGTTATGGATCCTAGCAGTAGTGAGTCTGTGTCCTTGGGCACATTTCTTCAATTCCAATTTGCAGGCTCCTCATTAGTAAAATCGAACAAATAGCTGTCTCACAGAGCTGCTGGAAGGGCTATGGCAAGTGTACGCAGAAGCCCTTGATGCATGGTTGGTGTTTAATAGCACTAGATCCCTGCAGGAGCCGGAAGATGGAGTTGTTATCCACAGTCAAGAACAGAGGACAAAGCCAAGATGAGAAAAGTCTCTTAGCCAGTGCTTACTGCTTAGGTAGAACACAGCAGTCTTTTGGGAGGGGTGGGAGCAGACAGAAGGGAGGAAAGGCAAAGGTAGAGAGGACTTTGTTTCAGAGGCTTACTTCCAAGATGAGTGAAAAAGAGGAAGGGGACATATAATATGTTCATGTAAGGTTCCGCGAGGAATTAAGTCATTCCCTTAGCTCAGCCAAAGGAATGATTGATCTTTCTGACCAGTCCCACAGAAGATGTCAGTGAGCTAAAAGTGACCTGGTGACTTATTCTGTTTTGGTGGCTATAACAAAATGCCACAAACCAAGTGACTTACAAACAACTGAAGTTTATTTCTTACAGCTCTGGAGGCTGGGAAGTCCAAGATCAAGGTGCCAATGTGCTTAGTAAGGGCCCTCTTTAAACATGGCTGTCTTTTTGCTGTGTCCTCACATGGTAAAGGGGATGAGGATTCTCTCCTGGGCAGTTTTCATAAGGGCACTAAACCTATTAATGAGGGGTCCATCCTCATACCTAGTCATGCCAAAGGCCCTCTCCTCCAAATACCATCACCTTCATAGTCAGGATTTCAACATATGGATTTTAGGGGGACATTAGCATAATTCCATTGAACTTGGCAAAAGAAAAAAAAGGGGCCAGATTGAGAAGATGAGACAATAAATTCCAGAAACACTCTCCAGTATTTGAGTAATCCATCAATTCACTTTCTGGGATATCTCCCTCAATCATCATTAAGGATTTATTGGAATGTTGACAGGATCACACTTAGGACATTATCTTTCGATCTTTGGGGTCACATAAGCTCACCCCAAACTTAATCTCAGTTTATGGAAAAAATAGAGGAAAATAAAATCAGGATACACTGTTATATAATCACTTCTTAAAAGTATGCATGCAGACAGAGGTCTGGAAAAGCTTGGAAGAACAAAATACAGTTGATGTGCATTGGGTGGTAGGACTGAGAATTCTCCCCTTAAAATATTTTTAAAATTATTATGATCTCAGTGGTGAAGGTGAGAAGGGAAAACACATCAAGTCAGGCCCAGCCCAATCCCATCCATGCTTCTTAGCCTTAGTAGCCTTTGACCCAAGACTGTTGTTGAAACCACACATAACACCATGCCTGGCTTTCAACCCACTGAGGAACAGGCCAGAGAGTCTGTAGCCCATGGAGTCCAGAGCTTTCGGGAATGAAAGGCTAAAGACTCAATTTCTTCTGGTCAAAACTTCAGTGCAAATTCCAATCATATGGAACACCTTTAAAATGCTTATCTCAAACTAGATCTGAGAAATTTGGGTCTAAATAACTTCATTTCAACAAATGTATAAAACACTTTTTTTTTTTTTTCCAACCAGACTGAAATTTTGAAGTAGCTGCAGAATTCAGATGAACACACACAGATGCACCTGTATCCCTGCTGTGGAACTAGACAGTTCTCCATATAAGAAGGAGAAGAGACACAGAACCTGCATGACCTCACTTACACCATAAGACAGACTTCAGAAAAAACCAACCACTTTACATTCACCACTGGCAAGTCATCTGAACCCTTTATAATTCATTACTCATATGTTTAGAGTATTCCCCTCCCCATGAACCATAGTCAATATTGGACTGAACAGTGGTGTGGGTTTAGAATGATCTCAAGGATGATTCTTGTTATAGACAGTCTTTACCAACATGCGACTTAAATTCTACACAAATAACCCTTTTCAGGGCAAAGTTGAAAGGTCCCTCCTAATCAGTGGATGCAAGTTTGACAGTCCCAAGGACAATTTGCCTCTGCTTCCCCTCTCTTCCCCCCACCCCATTATCCTCCCACTCCGCCATCTTGTTCAGACCCATTTCCATACTCACACTCTAGGACTGCCTGTGCTTACACACCTGTCTCCACCACCATATTGTGAGCTTCTTGAGAGAAGATGCAAAACTTTCTCTGCCTGTGTGTCCCCAGCTCAAGCACAGCCTGGCCCTCAGCAGAAGCTCACCTTGCCCTGTTATTGTTAGATCACCCTAGGTTAAACTGGACATCCCAATGTAATTACTGGTGCCTCCTTTCACTCTCAGAAGTGGCCTCTGGGTATGGTAAATTCTAAAACCACCCCATCAATAAACAGTGAACGAATGTTGCTTTTGGTTTTATGAATTTGTTCTTAAGGTCATGTCCCCATTACCTGCTGTGGTTCCTGTAGGCAGGTAGGTAGATTAGTAGATAGACTCAAGATTAGTAATCCAGACTTTTGTTAAGAATTTGAAAGCATGATGGGTAGGTTTGACTTGTCCCACCAGATTTCTCTTCCCTTTCCCATATTATCTGACCAATCCTTTGATAGCAATACCAATCTTGCCTTGCTTTTGCTCCTCTGAGCATGTTGGAATAATCTAGGCAGTGGGTGAGGCTGGCAGTGGTTAGCACCCACTGGTGGCACTGGAGAAAGCCAGTCCAGCATTTAATCTACACCAGGATTACTGAGAATTTGACGGCGTTGGCAAGTGTTCACGGTTCAACCCAGGTATCTCTGTTCCATGGCTCAGTGTCCTGCCCATGGAGTCAACTTCTAAGGGGCTACAGGTGCCCCTTAGAAATGGAAAGATCTCTCAGCTTTTCTTATCCATCCTCAAGCATGAGATGGATAACAAGAAAGAGAGGAGGGGAAAGAACTGGAGTCAATTAAAGGGTTCTGGTTTTATATTGCTGCTAAAAGCACACTGATACATAGTCGCCAGAAGCACTGATAAAATCAGGATTATCTGGGTGTATGCCATTTGTCCTGGGGACTGGCCTTTTTGTAGCAAATTAAGGATAGGAAACTAGGACCCCAAGTCAACACAGGTCCTTCTCTGCTTGTAATCGCCAGACAGGGCCACTTGAAAGAGGCCAGAGAGGAGGGGAGTGACTTCACCTGTCTGGTCCACTTCCTCTGGCTCCCCAGAAACCCCTCCTTGGATTTAAGGGCCCAGAGGGATTTCCCAACTCTCACTGCTCATTAAGCCTGTTTGATTTTAAAGCAGAAGATTAAATACATGGCCCACAGCCAAGATTCCAGATGTTAAGCAAGACTTCGCTTTGTGATTGGGGTCCCCTGCTAAGTAGTACGTCTAATTAACATCTAAAGCCAGGCTCTGAAGACTGTAAGAGGTGGGAGTCGGGGCAGAAGGGGCCCTGACTCTAGTCCTGGCTGCACCGTATAAATTAGTCCATGGTTTGAGCCATTCATTTGCTTCTCTGGGTCTTGGTTTCCTCATTTCTTTTCCCTACTGGGAGTAGACTATCTGCCAAACCTCCATCCCTCACCAGCAGTGTGAAAATCAAAGAGGATTAACTTAGAGTTCTTTAGAAAAAAGCATAAAGCCCTCTAGAACACGCTGGCCAATCTGATATCCACTCACCACACATGGCTATTTAAACTTAAAATTAAAAATTCAATTCTTGAGCTGTGGGTGTAGCTCGGCAGTAGAGCACTTACCTAGCAAGTGCAAGGCCCCGAGTTCCATCCGCAGTACCACAAAAGAAAAAGAAAGGAAGAAAAAATTCCATCACATGAGTCACATTCCACACAGGGCTAGGGACTGCCAGTTGGGTCACCTCAAAAAGAGAACATTGCCACCATCTAGAAGGTTCTATGGAACAACGCTGCTCTAGAGCTTCCCTTGGATTCCTCTCTTCACACACTTGAAGGCCCAGCCTGTCAGGCTCAGGAGGCGATGCCCCACATGTGTTTTAATGACTACAAAGAGAAAAGTCCTTCACAGTGACATGCCAGGGCCACAGCCAGGATCTCTTCCAAATTTTTCAAAGAAAGCGGTAGTTTTTCTTCCCAACACATAAAATAACATTGGCAAGTGAGGGGCTTTTCTCCCACAGCTCCCACAGCCTGTTTTACTCAGATCACCCTCTCAGACCTGATCTATTATTTAGACAGTACTACTTTTAAGGAAATGCATTTGAAATACTCTCTCCATAGGAGTGTCAGGTCTGTGCAAAGCCTGAGCCCAGGATGCCCCAATCACTTCCCTCCTGCTGGCCTGACAGGTCATTCTGTGCAGCCCCCCAAAATGGCCACCTTGAACTATTTAACAAAACAAAAGAGCAGAATCCTCCATGGGCCAAGTGTTAAAAGCATTCCAAAAGAAAATGACCCCAAACAGAAGCTCCACCCCTTCAATCTGTTCCTCATCTGTCCAAGGATTTATTGGCTCTTGCAGTAAATTAATCAATTGCCAAAAGAGAGTTAAAGCCCTGGTTCCAATGTAAATACTTATTGGTAACAATCCCTCAGCGTGACACTTCAGATTTCAAGTGGCTGGGTGGCCTTCCAAACGCCTCATTAAATGGCAACTTTATAGCATTTAGAGGAAAAGGCTCTGGTATTTTCTGTACAGATGTATAAATCAATCTTTTCAAAGACAAACAATAGAACAACTTGTAACATGTGTGGGATTGGGGGAAACAGGGAGGAGGGTCAAGCAAACTGAGAAAGGAGAAATGGAGACCCATGTGGAGGTTGGGCTCAAGGTTTTCCTGGCTCAGGATGTGAGGGTCTCTCCATTTTGAACATTTCTACCCTGTCCAACATCTGTTTATCCCACACTGAATGGGACCACTTTCCCAAATGGTGAGACCCTAGGCGCCGTATGTGCATCATCCCAGACTGACTTCCTACCCCTCGCGCTGTTCAGCGTAGGATTTTTCTAAGTAGCTGGTAGTTAAACTCCATCAAACTCACTGGCTTCTCTCAGTGAGTGATTTAATGTTAAGGAAAGCTGCATTGCCACCGGTTGGCTACCGGATCCCCTCTGAGTGAGGCATTAAAGTAATGGTTGGTTAAGCAGCCCTTTTGCCCTCCCACCCCCACATTAACTTAACCTGAATTGTAAAGTATAAACCACCAAATTAACAGCTAAACCCACAAGGAGATCACTACCTTACAAATCGTAGAATACAGTCCTGACCAACCTGACCCCATATTCTTGCTTGGAAAAGCCTCTGGGCATCATCTGCTCCAGCCAAATTCCACGGCTCTCAATGGACCGAAACAACCGCACCCCTGGAACCCGAGCTTGTTCCTCTCTGATGTGCCCCCAAATGCCCAGTGTGTGTTTGAAGTTAACAGTGCTGAACGGCCCCCTCCCTGCCCTCAGTGCCTTTCAACTAAGCAACCTTTCAAAGCTATGTGTGGCCCCCAGTAGGCCAATCCATTTCATTTTTCCTTTAGAATAAAGTTATTTTTTTTAATAACCATACAAAACTGATGACTTAAACCAAAAAGGGGATCGGTTCAGAACAGAGTCTGTGTAGGCCACCCTCTGCATCTGTCCCTGGGCCATTCTCCACTCTGTCCCCCTTATTGGCAGTTCTCTGTAAAGTGGTGCTAAATTTTTTCAGATTCCTACCCCCAAAATTAGCTCCATTGTTCCAAGGGCACTTGATAGGAGGGACAGTGATCCGGAGGAAGCAGATTCTGCAGATCTCAGGAATGGTATTCCTGTTGTTCTTATTGGGAAAGCTACCATCCTCTCCTGCGAGGCTCCTTCTCAATCTCAAAAAACAAAATGAAACAAAATAGAGTGTGAGCATTAGCTCCTGGGGTGGTCTCTGTTGACACCCTGAGTTCTGCCCCTCCTACAGAGTGTAACCCCTGGGCAAAAATGCTCCATGCCTTTCTATGACCAGAGTGGGTTTCCTAACAATTCCCACTCTGCTCTCGACTCTCCTTTCACACTAGAGTGTATATATGTAATCTGTTTTTGACCATTTAGACTCCATCAGGCTCCTACTTAAAACTACCCACTTTTCAGGGTTTCAGAACTTATCAGAGTGGCCATTACACAAAAATCCACTGTAAGCATGAGTGCTGCCCATATCAAGACATTAAGGATTCAGGCACAGAACGGATATGCTGATTCAAGTACTTGCAGGGCTCCAGTTGTGGGATTTTGTACCTGTAAAAAAAGTACTCAAAAGACATTTACAGAGTCTGCTGGGTGCATAAGTGCCTCTGGGCTCTGCCTGAGGGAGTCACTCAGTCTCAAGGTAAGAACTGAAATCCACCCTGGGCACTGGCAGGAGGGCCAAGGAGAGGTCCCCGGACATGGCAGAGGAGGGCCATGTTTCACAGCATCCTTCACAGAAGCAGTTTCCTTCAGGGAGTTTGCTGGACCCTTGCCAACCCACAGTTCTCAGAAGGGTGGAAGGGCAAGGGAGGAATGTCTCCAGCTGGCAGGCCCTCAATGGGGAGGAGAGAGGAAGGGAGTCGGGGCAGTGGATTCAGCAAGCCAGAGGAAGGAGGAGTGGCAGGGAAGGAAAGGGGTCACTGCAGGCAGATAAACAGCTGGGCAACCAGAGACCGTCTTGGAGTTCCTCTGGTATAGAGCATGCGCTAACAAATGTACCATTAGTTGCTCTAGATCTGTACTCAGACATTCCTTCAGTACTCTATTCAAACTACAGAGATATTACTTAATCTCCTCCCTAATTCCACTCTCCTCTCCTTCCCAAACCACTGTTTTCTGTTTTTCATCTAGACCTTCTGGATGCAGCATTTACCTACGCTTAGATTCATTCAGGGGGAAAAACGCATCCCTTTACCTATGGCCACCTATTGTACTTATTTTGCACTGTACATATTGTACTTATTTCTTTCCACCTAATGACAAATTTGAGATCATTCCATTCAGAGATCCATTTCATTCCTTGAAAACAGCCACATAGTATTCTAAAATGCAGACTTGCCATATTTTATTCATTCATTCTTCTACACTGATAAATGTTTAATTTTCACGTTTCGCCATTCAAATGCTTTCGGAGTGAATGTGTGTTCACATGCAAGTATTTCACCAGAGTGCAATCTAGGGTCAAAGAATATGTGCCATTTAAATTTTAATAGGTAGTGACAAAATACCTGTGACAAGTTTTACTCCCATTGATAGCATGCAAATACCCATTTCCCTAATCTAACTAGACTTGATTCAGTCTTCCTTCTTAATTTTTACATAAGCCTGACCTAAACCTTCACATTGTCCAGACTGGATGATGAGCAGTAGCAATAGGGAAAACAACAAAAACTACTTCGATTTGCATTTTCCTGATGACTTGAGGAGTTGTTATGGTCTGTATCTGGAATGTCAAAAAGCTCATGAGTGAAAGACTTGGTTCCCAATGCAGTAATATCCAGAGGTGGATAATCCATTGATAGCTGAAGGACTACTGGGAGGTGGAAGAAACTGCAGGCAGGTGGGTCCTGGTTGGAGGAAGTAGGTCACTGCAAGTGTGTCCTTGGAAACTATATCTTGTCCCTGGCCCATTCCTTCCCCTGCTCCCTCACTGCCAGGAGCTGAGAAGTTCTCCTGTGCCACACTTATCCACCATGATGTTCTGCCTTGTCTCAGGCCCAAAGCAATGGAGTCACCCAATCAAGGACTCTTAAATTGTAACCCAACATAAGCATTTCTTCCTTTAAGTTGTTTCTGGCAAGTATTTTGGTCACAGTGACGAAGATACATTTTTTTTTTTTTAGAAATGTTTTTTGGCCATTTGCATGTTCTCTTTTGTGACTTACCATTTCCAGTAGAGTCAGTACTCCATAGTGATAGAGTATCCATGGATTCAATACACCATGGATCAAAAACACTTGGGAAAAAAAACATGACTTTAAATGAGCACTACAGACTTTCTTGTCATTATTCCCTAAACAATGCAGCCTAACATCTACTTAAATAGCATTTGCATTGTAAGGAACCAATTCCCTGCAGATACCAAGAAACAACTGTATTCTGCCCATTTGTCTTGTGTGTTATTTAATTAATTCATAGGTTTCTATATAAGCCATTAATCCATTGTCCTGTTTTATATACTCTCAGTCTATTATTCTTTAAAACTTTAGTCATGGCATTTCTGCACAAAGGGTAAAGGCAGTTTCTCACATACCATTCATTGGCTTCCAAATGGTTCTTTCCAATAGCAGAATTATTTCTCCAATGCAACCAAATTGTCAACAGCAAACAGACAACAGCACAATTGTCCTGGTTGAGGCTGAGTGGGTGTCCCGAGTCCCGTCAGCTTCCCCTTCTTGATTCTGAAAGGACCTTTGGGGCTCCCAGGAGCAGACTTTGGAACCACAGACTGAGTACAGCTTCCCCGGCAACAAAGTTCAAGAAGAGAGGGGCTAGAGAGATGAGCCCAAGGCCTCCTAACAGAAACAGGACCAGTCAGACCTCAGGTCTCCGCTTTGTGTCTGTGAGCCAGCCTGATATCGAAATTACACAGGACAGAGAATTTAAGATTTGACCTGAAAACAAAACGTGGCAAGTCTGCATCTGATTCATGTACTTTTTTCTCATCAAAGAAAGTAACTGATAATTTCACTCAAAAAACTCATCTAAATAAGCATTTATCATTTCTAATTATTTACTAAACTGTTAACTTTCTGTTTCTCCATACTAGACTTTAAGCTAAATCAGAGCAGAGAATCCTCGTGTCTGTCTCTGTCTCTCTCTTTTTTCTCTCTCTCTTGTGCCTCTAGGACCCAGAACTGGACCCATGTAATTACTGGTCTCAGTGAATGGTCACTGAATGATAACACCAATCGTTACTTTTAAAACCATTCACAAAGTTAAAAATAAGCAGAAAATGATGCAGTTCGCTTAAAAAGAAAAAAATCCACTGCAAATACCAATACAGCCTTTGCTAGAGTAGCTGTCCATTAGCAGGTGGCATCAAATGTGGGATGAAGGGGAGGTACAGGTCAGTCTGGATAACCCACATGGATGAGGGTGACAGTGCTAAAGACACATGGCTGCCTCTCTTCCTCCTCCTCCTCTTACTCCTGTGTTTTACAGGAATCTGGCACTTGAGGGCCTCTTGGCAAAACCCCAGGAGAGCTGGGGCAGTCTGAGTCAGTGTGCTTCCGGCTGAGATCCTTTTCTCACCTGCAGTAGTCCACCTCCCAACTGTGGGAACTTAGCTAATTGTGGGATTTCTGTGTCAGGTCCCTCCTCTGTAAAGCGGACTCAATAATAGACTCTGAGCCTTGTAGCGTAGAGAGGATTAGTGTCGACGTATGTGTGTTGCTTAGCATAATGCCACATGAATGAAATCATTGGAGTTTATTTTGTTTGATTGAGAAAGTCAGTCTGCAGAGCTGTTAACTTTCAGAATGAGTTTTTACATGCCCAGAATCAGGGAATGGACTTACATGAAGCTCTATCAAAATATGGCAAAATGGGACAAGATGAGCCAACATTATTAAAAATACATTCCAGAGAGAATACTTCTAATTTACAAAGCAAGTCAAATCCAATCCTAATATCAAATATTAGACGTAGGTCTTAGACATCCTAGAGCAGAGGGTAAGATTTATGGGGAACCTTCAGCTAAAGGCCAACCTGCTGATTGGAGATCCTACTCCTAAATCACAGCCAAAAAGTCACCTTCCTATCTCTGTGTCTGAGGCTATAGGAGTGCATGGTAACTCGATTTGGTTGCCAGGACATTTACAGCTTCCATTTGGCTTCCTTGAAATCACAAGGAATGTTTTCTGGCTGGGGCTCCCACTCTAGGGAACAATAACTATTTCATACATTGGTATTTAGTTACTGAGGTATGGGGGCCCAATGGCCAATACAAACAGGGTTCCTGCAGACCAGATTTGATCTCTGCAAATGAGAATCCAAGCTACAGTCACTCTGGAGCAGAAGAGAGAGAACATTTCTGTTCACAGAATTTTGAGCACTTTTGCTTCCATCCATTCATAGAGATCGTTACAGGCAGCTGAAACACAGGTGATAATTTTAAATAATTGAAAAGTCGGTGTCTTCAAAATTGACCAAATACAAAACATCTTAATGGATTTTAGCAAAAGCATCAACCAAAGGGTCTATCATTACTCTGGTCTTTTAAGCAGATGTGGCTAGAGAAATTGTGAGGAGTTTCAGAACCCCAACAGTAGCAGAGCCAAATCTCATTTGGGGTTGAACTGGGGATCTATTTGGTCATGGAAGGCACCCTTCTCTTCATACCAGGATTTGTTTCTAACTTAATAGATTTTGAAGGCACAAAGAAAGACATTAAGAAAACCGTTTTGAAATCTGCTTCAAAAGGAAAGGAAAAAAATTTCCAGTCCTTACAGATCTCTGAAGATTGCACAGAAAGAAGAAAAGAAGGCAAGCAAAATGTAGGCAGGAAAAGAAATATACAAAATCTGTGTGGGGCTGAAGATACAGTTTAGTGGAAGAGCACTGCCTAGCCAGCACATGGCCCTGGATTTAATCCCTAGTACCAACACTGGGTGTTCTGCCTCTCCTGCTGAGAAAGGTCTCAGGAGACTGATTATGATAACTAGAGTTGTTCACAGACCCAGCTTCTACTCTAAAAAACAAGAGTGTGTGATAACTTACTGGGTCATATGGGGGAAGAAATGTCAATTTTCAATATCCATCTGGGCAACCCAACACTGACAAGATTTGGAATGTAAATTGGGCCGCCCCCAAAGAACGACCACATCAGTGTCACAGTCTGACTACTGACATTGTCCAACACCTTCATTGTTAGACGGTACCATCTCTACGTAGTTTGCCAGTGGGATTGAGGGATGTGTAATAACAGATGTTTAAACACTGTGTTAGCTATCTTCTACCAAGTCCCAAAATCAACTGAGTTCACTCAACCATGAAAAAATGACCTGGCTGGGGGTGTAACTCAGTGGTAGAACACTTGCCTAGCAAGCACAAGGCCGTGGGTTCAATCCCCAGCATCATGGTGTGGGGTGTGTAGGGACACATGCTGGAAAATAAGAGCTGCACGTTTTGAAGCACTTCTCCCCTCTTCCCTTGCTATGGCCCCTCAGAACAAGAGGCCCAGGAACCTCACAGCAACCTATGCCATTCAGGGTCTTGACATTGTCTCTGTTCTTCTGAGGTTCAGAAAAGGAGAGCAGTGCTTTTAAAACCAAATTGTTGGAAGATGGGTTGGTTGATGGAGGACACTAGGAAGGGATGGTGTCCATTTTTTGGGACTAAGAAAAAAGTCACTAAGGAAGATATGGTCCAAGTGCACTTTCAGTGAATAGAGAAGGGGCCCAGGCAGCTCCTGAGGCATTCTCAGTTGTCACAATCATGAGCAATCTGAGCATGTGCTGTTCTGGCTGTTGAGTATATAAATCATCGACATGGTATTTTTCTCCTTGTCTTGGAAACTAAAATGCAGACCACTTCAAATCTCTGGACTCTAGTTTGTCATCTTATTCAGACACTAGAACTAGAGCCAATTAATACAGAGTTGTGAGATTTCCTCAACAACAAAAAAGGGGCCTTTCAGCAACATTTGCAAAGCAAATTTCTGTGAAGCAACTTTCCTTTAGACTTGTGTCAAGGATACTAGGCATGATCTTATCAGAAACGATGTGGTTACATTGAACAAAGCACAGCACTTTAAAAAACAAGTTGTGAAAGGAAGGGTTGGCTTTCTGATAAAGCACTCGTAAGTCTAAACTACTAATAATCCTATGCTACTCAAGAGAGGTTTTGAAACAGCGGTTTTTTTTTTTTTTTTTCATAGCACTAAGTATTGAACCCAGGACCTTGTGCATGCTAGGCAAACACTTTACCACTGAGCTACCTCCCAGCCCAGCTAAAATAGCGGAAAAATTTTAAATACAATAATGCTCTCCTACAATCATACATTTGTTAAAAGCTTAAACCGGGCCAGGTCCATGCAACAACTCATTGAATCCTCGTAGCCCTTTAAGAGGAGATATTATTGTTAGCAGCATTTTACAGAAAAAAAATCTGAGGCACAGGCCATTTCCTGCAAAAACCTGGGCAGTCTGGTGTCAGGACCCAGTGGTCTGCAGAGCTGCACAGACATTGCAGTTTTGTTAAGAATAGGCTCTGAGGCCAGACCCGGCCACGGTCCACAACTGGAGCTCCACTGATCATGCCCATGTGTGCCCTGGCACATATCCTGGCTCCAGAGGCAATGCTCTCTGTGCTATTTTAGGCTCATTCCAGATGACAATGTAATTACAGAGTTTATAATTTAAAAAGGTACTTTAGACCTTTAGTCAGTTGTTTATGCTTAATCACCAAGACTAACCTCCAAGCAATTAGGAGGATGCTGCAAGATTGCTGAAAACAAAATTCAAATTCAAAAATCAATTGCATTATTTTACACCGGCAGTAACCAGATGATATAAGAAAAAAAAAATTGGCTGCCATAGTAACCCAAACTGCAGAGTGCATAGGCACAAGTCTTTATTTCTTATTTTGGTGGTACAGGACAATTGAACCTGGGATGCTCTACCACTGAGCTACAACCCCCATCATTTTTATTCTTTTATTTTGAGACAGGGGCTTGCTAGGTTGTTGAGGCTGACCTTGAACCTCAGTCTCCTGAATCACTAAAGACACTGGGATCGCTGGTGTGTGTCACTGCACTCAGCACAAAGGCAAAATTCTAAAACAACTTTAGTAAGAAATTATAAAACTATATTGAAGGATGTAAAAGAAGATTTGGATTAATGGGGTGATAAGCCTTATTTATGGAGAAAAAAGATTTTAAAAATGTCAATATTCCCAATTGATCGATTATCTTCAATGAAATTTCCACAAATCCTCCAACAAAAATTCTTAGAAAACTTGAACAAATTTAGTAATTATATAGGGCAGTGTAAGACTGAGAATAAGACCATTCTGAAAAAGAAGTACAAAAGGGGGCTGCGATTGTAGCTCAGTGGTAGAGTGCTTGCCTAGCATGTGTGAGGCACTGGGTTCAATTCTCAGCACCGCATATGAATAACTAAAATAAATGTATAAAAAATACAATAGCATTATTTTTTTTAAAAAGAAGTACAAAAGGGTGCACTCCCCCATCAGATATTAAAGTACATTAGAAAACTATAGTAATTAAGACAAAGGTGATATTAATGCAGGATGAGATGAATTATCAGAAGGGAATAGGAGCCCTATCTATATATGTACATTTAGGAGACCTATATATATTTTAGAGATTACATGATATATGTGGAGTGAGAACATGTTAATCACTATGATTTTTAATCCATTTTAAATTTATTTTTAATCCATTTTAAATTTGTTTTTCTCTTCAGAGTGAGTTAACTGTCTAATTATATATTTCCTACATGAAAGCCAAAAGATCTCCCCTAAATTTGAAAAACTGCTGAGAGAAAAATATAGAAGGTAGAGAATTTTCTTAAAACACAAAAGATAGTTCAAATGAATGACTCGCAGTGGGTCACGTTGGTGCACACCTGTGATCTCTGCTATTCGGGAGGCTGAGGCAGGAGGATCACAAGTTGGAGTCCAGCTTCAGCAACTTAGCACGACCCTGTCTCAAAATAAAAAATAAAAAGGACTGGGGATGTAGCTTAATGGTGGAGTGCCCCGAGTTCAATCCTCTATTCTGTAAAAAAATTAATTAATGACTCCATTAACATGGCTAGATTTCAAAAAGATGTAAAACATAAAAACCAAGATGCAATACAATAGCATTTACATCAATTAAAAATACACATAAAATGCATATGTTTACCTCCAGGTAACATATAGTATTTATCTGTCTAAAACCTAGACTGGAAGGACATGCACTTCACTGGGGCGAGATGGAGCTGGGGATTCTTGGGATTAAAACAGACTTCAGTTAAAACCATAATTCTCTGTTTAAACAAATAAAACCTAAAACAACATGGCAAGATACTAAATCCTAGTGGCAGGAATATGGATGTTTGCTGGATTATTTTTTGTGTTTGTTTTAAGTTTTTAAAAGAACTCTCAAATGCAATCACCAAATCTAGAGTTTCTCTATCAAACTTTCCTATGAACCCACAGAGCCTTTTCTTGATTATTTATAATCTTATTCTTACTTCAAAATGTAAAATATAAACAGTGCAGATCCCAGCTGTGATACTTAACATTGTATGTCTTCACAGCTGGCCACAGTGATCAGATGCTCAGTTTAATACCAGTCTGATGTTGCTATCAAGGTAGACTTTAGACGTGATTAACTTTTTAAATCAGTAGATTCTGAATAAGAAAGATCACCCTCCACATTGTGTGTGGGCCTCATCTAAGCAGCTGAAGACCTTGGGAGACAAGATTAAGGCTTCCCAAAGGACATGGAGTTGTCCTTGAACCTGCAACACAGAACCCTGCCCGAGTTTGCAGCCTGCTGGTCTTCCCTGTGGAATTGACTCAAGACCAACATCAACTCTCCCTGTAATTTCTATCCTCCTGTCTCTATAGATATTGGAATTACCAGCCCCCACAATCCCATATGTACCCAGTATCTTAAAAATAAATTTCAGTCTCTGTCTTTCCACACATAAACAATATACACATATGTACATACTCTTTCAGTTCTGCTTCTCTAGAGAATACTGACTAATACACCAATATTGCAAGTTTTGGGGTAGCCATGGTCTCTCAACAACTAAAACGACACACAATCTTTTAACATTGGCAAGGGTAGAAAAGCATGCTTTGTGAGAGGGAGGGCCAATGATAGACCTGTCAACACTATCCACTGGGATTTAACACATCTTGCATTTATTTCCTGGAAGAATGTATCTCAGGACAAGATAAAGTTCTTGGGAGAGGTGGCTTCTTGTTGGGATTTTTCCTGGTGGAAATTTCCCTCTGCCTGTGATGACTTCTTGGAAAGATGCCTTGTGTCCACACCCTCAGGTGGGGGATGAGGAAGAGCTGGAGAAGGGATATCCATGCTCCTTGTACCTGGGATGCTTGCTCAGGGGGATTATCCTTGCTTGCTTCAACAAAACCACAGGATGACAGGCTACCTGAGGAGGATTACTCTCCACAGACAACTTCTCCTACAGATGTTGCTCTGTTTTGCTCATACTGTTATCAAAAATGTCAAGTGGGTTGGCTGCATCCAACAGAAAATAATCTGCCTAATGTGCCTCCAAATACCACACATCCTGGGTATAAGGGAAACTCCTGTGTTATTAGCTTTTTGTTGCTGTAATGAATACTTGAGAAAAACAACTTAGAGGAGGAAACAGTTATTTTGGCTCATAGGTACAGAGGTTTTATTCCATGGTGAGCTGGTTCCATTATTTTGGGTCTAAGGTGAGGCAGAACATCATGGTGAAGGGTACGGAGGAGAAAAGCATCTCAGCTATCACAACTGGGGGGGCAGGGAGAGAGGGAGAGAGAGACACACACATACCAGTGACAAGAAATACCCTTCCAGGGGAGGCCTCTGATGACCTTCACTCTCCAGCTAGGACCCACTGACTATATCCTCTACCACCTCCCAGGAGTCAGTTCAGCTGTCAATGGATTAACTGACTGATGAAGTCAGGGCCATGATAACCCATCACTTCCCCAAAGCCCCCACCTCTGGACACTGCTTCATTGGAGACCAGGTCTCCAATACTTTGGGGGATATTTCATATCCAAATCACACCCCCAAATATAAGTTGATATCCTTTTCCTAGAGATTTCAGAAAAAAATCTGAGTCATTTTAATTTTCTGCATTTCTGTTCATTTTCTTTCATTTTGATTTGCCTCTTGCGAACCAAGAAAATCTCAATTAAGAAGCAACAATGGAGTTACTGAAGCAGTGATTCAAGGCGACAATATGTCTCATATAAGTACTTCTTGAAATTTCATTTCCTACATAATTAGTTAAAGACATCTTCACTGGATCATAAGGTGACTCCAAATATAAGTGATTGTCTCCTGTCCCAATCAGAAGATTGAAAATGTGTTATGGATGATTTGAATATAGACAAATGTATATGATATGAATGAAAGCATCTGTATCATTCAATATAAATGTTCTATATAAGATATTAAAATATATGTTACATTTAAGATAATTACCTGAAGATCTCAAAATAGTAATCCACAGAATTATACATATATAAATATTATATAACATATAAAGTATGTCAACATATGTTATTGCAAATTTATAAGCTTTCTGGCTTCCTCCACCTCTGGTTATCATACTTTAGGAGACATTTATTCAGTTCTTCTGTGTCAGCGGCAGTTTTACACCTGTTTCTGTGATTACAGCTTCATTTTGAATTTTCTAGAACATACCCTTTTCACTTTGTTCTAATTTATTTGAATAAGGTTCTTAACTGGCTCCTTTTATAAAGGATCTGTAAAAGTCTTGTTGACAAAGAAATCCAACACTTCTTACCATGAGGTCAGATGCCCTGTAATATTACTAGATTTTTTTTTAAACACCCCCCTCATTTTAAAATATGATTTCCTCAATTGACCTTCAGAGACAGCCAAAATCAGCACTAAGGTCATTTCAGGCTAATGGGTGTTCCCTAAATAATACTCTGATGTCCAAAATAAAATAATTGTAAGCTCTTCCCACAACATGAAAGAATTTGTTAAGATTTACATGTAAGTCATCTCTCTCTTTTCTCCCCCTCCCTCCTTCGCTCCCCCCCCCCCCCCTCTGTTAGTACTGGAGATTCAATCCAGGGCCTCACACATGCCATGCCAGACAAGTTCGACTACCGAGCCACATCCCCAGTCCTTTTTATTCTGAGACAGGGTCTCGCGAAATCATGCAGACTGGCCTCAAACTTGTAATCCTCCTTCCTCAGCCTCCAAAGTAGCTGGGAGAATATATGTGGGCCACTGTACCCAGACAACTCTCTCTATTCTGATAACTTTTGGGGGGTACCCTGCCTTATATCTGAGTATATGAAGTAAATTATAACTTTGCTTCCCGCATTTCCTCTCATCTGCTTCTTTTCCTCAGCAGGTAGCCATGGCAACACAGCACAAAATATAAGTGGACTTTCTCAGAGTAGATCTGGGAACTCCAGAGGAATCCAAAATTTTGGGTGCAGAGGATCCAGAAACAGGTGCCTCTTTCACAGTGCAGATGGGTGCTGCCATCTGAGACACATTGCAAGGGCCACTGGATTTCTGTTTCAACTTGTCATTCTTCCTTTTTCTTTTTAAAATGATTTGTGCAGCGTGGTAAGACGCCTTTAAGGATGGCAGGAAGTATCTGCTGGGGGCAGGCTCCTGGGCAGCAGCTGTGTGGCCACGAATACTCCCGGATGCCATCAGTATTTTCTGAAGGGATAGACCCACCCTTCCTGCCCTCAGATGCCCCAGCTCACAGATCAGAAGGGAGAATCTGAGCTCAGCTCCCGCACGGCTCGAAGGCACTGCCAACAGCAACAGGAGCCAGAGAGGCCGTATGTAAGAGAGATGGAGAACTTTCTGGAACGTTCTCAAGAAGGGCCTAACTTTCTTGGGAGCTTCACTGGAGCCCCAGCCTATTACCTGTCACCACTGACTGAAGTGGAAAGAAATAATGAATAGTATTCCAAGCTGTAAACCATGTGTACTACAATCAATAAATTTCTTTTCAAATGGAAGGGGGACAAGGAGGGAAATACAGACTGATAACAATGATAAATGCACATCAGCAAGGACAGTAAGTCATGAAGGACAGAAAACCTAAGCAGTAAGAACTGAGGACTGCTGGGCAGTGGCTCACACCTGTAATCCCAGTAACTGAGGAGGCTAAGGCAGGAGGATCATAAGTTTGAGGCCAGCTTCAGCAATTTAGCAAGGCCCTAAGCAACTTCATGAGATTCTGTTTCAAAATAAAAAAGGCTGGGGAGGTGAGTCAGTGGTACAGAATGCCTGAGTTCAATTCCCAGTACCAAAAAATAGACAAATAAAAAAAGAACTGAGTGCTGCTGGGATTTACCCAGTGTTGAGGTTTACACATGGTTCATTCCCACCAAAATTAATGTGGAGGCTGGATCCCACAGCTGCAGTGACCGGGGCAGGGCCTCGTGGCAGGTGTTTGAGTCAAGGAAGCATCTCATGAGTGGATCAGTGATCAGTGCCCTTTTCAGAGCAGTGAGCTGTTATTCTCACAGTACAATATTAAGTACAAATGTGGGTTTTTATAAAGTGACTTCTCCCCTTGTGTTGTCTCTCTCCTGCATGTGCCCACTTGCTTTTCCATTTTCTATCATGAGTTGAAGCAGCACAAGGCCCTTGCTCCATGTGACCATCTGATTTTGGGCTTCTCAGCCTCTAGAACCATAAGCCAAAGTAAACTTTTTTTCTTTATAAATTATCCAATCTTGGATATTCTGTTATAGTAACAGAAAACAAACTGAGACAGCTAGAGACAAAAAGGGTTCCTGCTAGCCAGATGACAAGTCTTGATTCTCACAGTAGACATGAATGAATAATGTCCTAAAGTAACATACAGACCAGGTACATCAGGAAGTTTGATAGTTACAACATGAAAAACAATTTGCTTAATTCTCCTTGGCATTTCCCCCATTAGTTAACTGACCTTTAATTCAAGCTTCATTTGTTGAACATGGAAACTGCTTCAGGGACCTTAACAGTTGGCTCCAAAGTGACAAAGAACATTGGAGAAAGGAGAAGCAGAAAGCTCAGTTCAAGGGGTTCAGGAATTACATTTTTTAAAGCTTATATGCCTGGCACAGTATTGAACACTTTCTGTGCAGTGTCTCCCTTAATACTTACCACGAATTTATGAGGAGAGACAAACCTCATTCCCACTTTACAGTCTAAAAAACCAAGGCAAATCTAATTTTCCCCAAAGTCATGTGGGACGACTGGGCTTGGAAAGTCAGTACTTCATTTACTGTGGATCTAGAACTGAACATGTAGCTGGGGGCAGCGGTGCACACCTTAATCCCTGCTACTTGAGAGGCTGAGTCAAGAGGATCACAGGTCGGAGGCCAGTCTGGGCAACTCAGACACACCCCGTCTCAAAAAAAAAAAAAAAAAAAATGGCTGGGGATACAGCTCTGTGGTAGAGCATTTGCCCAGCATGTGCAAATCCCTGGACTCAATTCCCAGTATTAAAACGCAAAAAAGAACTGAGTTTGTGCTACGCCACCTGCTTCAGTCAGCTGTTTCACTGGGGTGACTTAGAAGAACAACTAGAAGAGGAAAAGTTCATTTGGGGCTCATGGTTTCAGAGGTCTCAGTGCATAGATGGCTGACTCCATTCTTTGGGGTCTGAGATGAGAACAAATACCATGGTGGCAGAGGAAAGCACCTGGGAACATGGCACCAGGAATTGTGGGGGTAGGGGAAGTGGGGGAGAGACACTCCTCTCACCAATACAAAACATAAACCCTGAAGGCTGCTCCCTGTGATCCACCTCCTCCGACTACACTCTGTCTGCCTATGGGTACCACTCAGTTAATTCCAATCAGTGGATCAATGCACTGATTAGGTTAAGGTCTCATAACCTGATTGTTTCACCTATAAACTTTCTTGCACTGTCTCACACATTAGTTCTGGGGGGATGCCTCATATCTAAGCCATACCCTACCACATAACTCCGTATGGCATAGTCCTTCTGCACCTAGGGTCCAGGTCTGCAAAATGAGTACAACACAGAGCTGCCCAAGCCTGAGATCCTTTAAAAGCCTCAGCACAAAGCCTGACAAATAACAGGGACTCTGGAAATGCCCCCAACCCTCCCGCTTCCCCTATCTTCTGAACATAAGTCCCACAGGTACGGGGTACCGATGCATCAGGACACAGGAGAGACGGAGCCTGGAACACTAACTGGGCCTTCATCTCATCACACAAGACCTGGCCTTGCTCTCGGTCGTCTGCCTAATTTGCTTTGTTTCTGTTCATTGGAAAAGGTTTTCTTGTCCATCTCAAGTCAACTTTAAACTGTGAATTAGTGGAGACAGAGGTTTTTAGCTTTGTAGGGAACACCTTACACTCTGATCTTTGCCCTAAATGGACCCATGAAAATCCAGCATGAAAGGAGCAGCACTGAACCCCGCGCTGCAGCGCGCTCCACCCTGCCCCCCAAGGCTCACAGCAGCCCCGGGCTGGCTTGCAGTCCACGCCTGCAGATGAGAGCAGAGTCTCTGGCTCCACAACCACAGAAACTCCAACTCGTCCAACCAACCCGGCACCTCACACACCCACACAAAACGTCACTTCAGGTCTAGAGTTGGTGAGATGCATGTCCAAAAGCATGGGTTGCTCCGAATGCTCCCCGCTGTCCACACTTGGGCTGCTGTTGGAACCTGGGTTGGAGTCTGCCGTCTGCATCCCATGAGGCCCTTTTCTGAGCTTTGGGCAAGGCGGTCTGGTTTGCATTTGTGGCACAGAGGGGAGCACTAAGGGGCAGCAGAGGGGCTATTTAAAGACACCTGGTGAAGTCAGGCACACCAAAAGGCACCTAGAGGGTGGCCAGGCAGTGTGGCTGGAGGAAGATGGGGAAGGTCCCGAGGAGGAGTCAGGACACCAGTTCTGGTATCATCCCTACCCTCTACCAAATGTGCTTCAGGTGAAGCCCTGCACACCTCAGCCTGAACTTCACCTCAAGAGAGTGAAACTGGATTAGATGCACTCTGAGATCCCTTGAAAATTCTAGTAGTTTAGCCCTTTAAGAGAGAGAACCTGACTGATAAAACACACGCACTAATATCTGGCATAGCTTGTTGCCTCTCACTGGCTCTTGGTAACTGCTCTCTGCATAAGTGAATGAACCAACCCCGACAAAGATGTAAAGGAAGCCTGTGAAAATTCATTTAGTCACACACACACACACACACACACACACACACACACCCCTATACATGTTATTTTATTTCCAGGGTTGCAAATTGTTACGACCTCAGTCAGGCAGTGTACTAGACATTGCAGGGACGGGGCAGAATGATCTTTTTCCCTCACCCCAGCAACCTGGGACTAGTAATAACCGAAGAAAAGGCAGAATAGACACACGAATAAGATGACAAATCTCAGACAAGGTACAATTCCAATTCAAATGTGGTAAGTATAACTGGCATCTTAGAGCCAGACTTGACAATTAAGACTATCTATGAGAAAGAGATGGACGTGGGGTGCTGGCAGCCAGGGCCTAGCAGGAATCCACAGGGATGCTCAGAAAGGTTTCATCACAGGGACTATTGACAGAAGTGTCAGGCAGGGCGCAGCAGCACACAGAGGCCAGTGACCTTGGGTAATGGTTACCACCTCTGGATCTGAGAGGCAGGGGAAGGAAGCATCGTTAAAGGTCTGTGTGGAGCTGGAGGTATAAACGTGAGTTGCACCTCTAGACCTTCAAAGAAATCAGCCATTGTGAGAACCTCCTCCAGGCAGGGAGGACGGCGGGTTGAATGATAAACACCCCAACACTTTCTCCTCTTGCCTCCCATTGACGGAACACATTGGTTGAACCCAGCCAGAAAGAGAAGGCACGAGAACCCAATGCCACAGGTCCACTTGGCACAGAGGAAGGAGAGACTGACCTTGTGGGCAGGGAGGAACAAGAACGTGCCCATAGGCACATATTTGAGATGTTCTGAGGACAATTATGTTCTTGAGTTTTCAAAAGATTATTTGTTCTGCAAAATGGCCCCACCACAGGATTGATCTAAATGGAAACATAAAGGTCTTCTAGCATATCTCAGATATATTTAATTTATTAAAATGGGAACTTCTTTAAGGGCAAACAACTTCTTCAGAATGTTTCCATTGTTTAAGACATGGCACATTTGTTTCCAAGGGGCCTAAAAAGTGAAACTGTTAGGACAGCCCCCTAACCAGACAAAATTGGTTCATAAGGATTCTTTTATCTATCCCCACAGCCACCCTCCCCCTTAATTTCCAAAAGATAAAACAAACTCCAAAGTTTGCATACTAATGCATTTTTCCATTTATACTTTCTATCGGTTGGCAATTGAAATAAGAATCTCAGAGGTCAGCCAAAAGTCTTAAATAACAAATGAAAGAGTCAGATATATTATCTCTCGATTCAAAAGTGTAATAAGACATGTTATGAGAAACCACCTGGAAAACGGCACTCAGCAGGCAACATTTCGGGGATCCGACTTTCACACAGCAATTCTCTGCCAACTAAAGCTTAACCTTTAACAGGCACCCCTGGGAAAAGTGCCCCAAGTATTAGTGTCTCCAAAATGCCATCTGCTTTTGTGCAAGGTTCTACTGATGGCAACGAGAATTGGGAACTGGCATCAGTACCCCTTCTAAGGGTGGTGGTTTAGGGGGTAAAAGGTAACATGAGGGAGGAGAAGGAAAAGCTGATTTAAAAATAAAATGCCTCATGATCACCTCCCAATTAGTGACCAGATGTCTGAGATTTCTCAGGACATCTCAGCTCTTCTAGCCCATGCTACTCAAAAGTCAGATACTGGAGGACGACTTGCCCATATTATGGCCCTTTGCCTCTGTGGGGAAATTCACTACCATTACAATTAATGAGTGTCTGTAATAGCATATTCATTCATAATAACATCTGAATTCCTGTTATATACCACAGACAGTATAAAAGGTGTTCAGGATAAAATAATGAATTACTAAGTGAAAAGGATACACATGATGTAGTATTAAGTGGGCTCCAGAACCAGACTACTGTTTTTTTGTTGTTGTTGTTTGTTTTGGTACCAGGAATTGAACCCAGGGGCACTTAACCACTGAGACACATCCCCAGCCCTTTAAAAGTATTTTATTTAAAGACAGGGTCTCCCTGAGTTACTTAGGGCCTAAGTTACTGAGTTACTAAGTTACTGACTTTGAACCTGAGATCCTCCTGCCTCAGCCTCCAGAGCCACTGGGATTACAGGTGTGTGCCATTGCACCCAGCCAGACTGCTGATATTTGAATCTCTGCTCACAGAATCCTCATGAGGATGAGATAAGCTCATATATGTGATGCCTCTAATAGTACCTGGTAAGTAGTAAGTGCTCAACAAATTTTGGCTATAATATGAAAACTGCATCCCTAAAATTTTGGTCTAGTAAGAGACATATAAACAGGAAAATGATGGTACAATGCTAAGTGCAATTAAGGACTTCCTTTCACACCAACATTCTGGCAGGAATGGAACGGCTCCACTGGGTCTTTCATTCATAAAAAGAGAGGGCATTGCTGCGCTCCAGCCGAACCGGAAAACACAGAAATGAACAGTCTACTTTCTCCTGCATTCTGCTCTTCCTGACCCCACTGAGCACTTCCGGAGTTTATTTCATCTTCAAGGCTTCCCGAAGGCTGACATGCACAAAGGATGGAAGGCAGAGGAAACAATGGCCAGTGAGCAGGCAGGGGTGAGTCAGAACCAGTGTTTGGCTTTTGCTCCACAGGGCCATGTCATTTTAAAACAGTCTCCACTGCCGAGACAGCCCAGGACCTTCTCGCCTGGGGACTGGCTGGCAAGCTCCAGAGCAAAGAAACCTTTTTACCCCCGAATGTCTCATAGTCATTCCTACCTTTGAAGTTGGAAGAGAGAGTAAAATTACTTTCATCTGCCTAGAAAACAGCAGAGTCGAGAGGAATCTTACATGGAATCAAAATAAGAATCAAATGAGGAATTGGGCTGCTCAGTTGGAGCGAGCCCAGGCCTCCTGAACTCTTCCTGGAGACAAGGCTAGGCATAAATCAATCTCCACCTGTATCAGGCTGGCAGGAAGTAATACCAAACCCCGACTCCAAATGGCTTAACAGAGAGGAAAGAACCATCTCACAAGACTGGAGGTGAAGGGGGCGGGGGGCTCGAGGTGCTTCTCTGGGGCTTTCTACAACCTGCGTTCTTCTGCATGCTGGCTTCATCCCAAGGCTGGATGCAAGACCTGTAGCAGCTCAAGACAGCAACGTGCAGAAGAAATAAAGAGGTCACCGATTTTGTGTCCTTAGGAATGAGCAAAACCTTCCCTAAAAGCTCCCCAACAGATTCGAGGTCTTCACACCTCACTGCCAGGATTGTGTAGCAGGCTCTTTCCTACACTTGTCTCTGAGGTGTGGCATGGAGGCACTGGACCGGAATGAACTAATCATCTCTGAGAACAATGCTTCCAAGTTCAAGACCACTCCACCCACCAAGGGGCTGCTGGGAGGACCAAAGAGGGAAATGAGCATGACCCTAATTCAAACAACTTAACATGCTTTACAGCCATTCTCACAAATGGAACCTGATAAGTCACAGGATCAAAAGCATTCAGAACACCCTCTGCCTGATGCGTCATACATAAGCAGCACAGTGACCAAATGGAGAAGACTAAAATCATGCCAATATAAATGCTCGATAACCACTCTACTGAGGCACTTTTACGCACTACTGGCTGAGATCAAAGTATAGCATGGTCTAGGCAAACACAGTGGTTCACATCTGTAATCCTAGGTACTTGGAAGGCTGAGGCAGGAAGATTGAAAATTCAAGGCCATCCTGGACAATTTAGCAATACTCTAAATAAATAAATAAATAAATAAATAAATAGGGCTGGGGATGTAATTCAGTTGTACATACCCCTGGGGTCAATCCCCTAGTATGGGGAAATGTGGTCTATTTGCATAGTCGTCCCAAGTAGGCACCTGCAGTCTCAGGATATAATGGTAGAAGGAAGAACTGAGTGGAGGGTTCCAAGTCAAAGCTGGGTACCTCCGGCAGGAGACTCTTGCCAGTAAGCATAATGGAGTGAGAGGATAGT
The DNA here is from genome assembly GCA_020662805.1 of Glaucomys volans. Classification (NCBI taxonomy): domain Eukaryota; kingdom Metazoa; phylum Chordata; class Mammalia; order Rodentia; family Sciuridae; genus Glaucomys; species Glaucomys volans. The sequence goes on from JAJEJO010000209.1 coordinate 552,210, forward strand.
GTAGGATTTTTAAAAAAGTTTAGAGAAAGGAGGAGAACTAAATTTTCACAAGTAAAGAGAACAGGAGAAACAATGATTGCGACAAAATTTTGGCATCTGGAAAGCACACGAAGTTGCCATAACTGACTTCGTAGATGAGAGAAAGCTGAAACCTAGCCCAGCAGTGTGGAAAGTCTAGAAGTAGGCTGGGATTCACAGCCAGAGCTCCAGAGAGGCCCCAGAATTGTGAGCACCATGACTGAAGAGGCAGGGGACCCACCCCAAACCAGGAGAGCAGGCTGAAGATCTGAGTATGAAGCCATCAGACCCCCATATCACTCTCTTAATGATAGATCCCTGGAGAGGGCTTGCATTCTGTGACCTGTTTGCTCTGCTGAGTCAGGACAGCTATGGATTGGGGACACCAACCAGGTGGAAGGCATACTGCATCTAAACAGCAGAAAAAGAGAAAGTCTCCATACCAAATGGTTAGACTCCTGGTCTTCTTTCCATCTGGCTTTCAGAATGCCACAACCAACCAACTTTCCTCTGTCTCTAAGATTTCTCTTCACCTGGCAGTTTCTGCAGTGAAACCAACCATGAGCTAATTCTATAGCAGAGGTCCTCCACACTAGCTGTGCATTCAAGTCACCTGCAGAGCTTTTAATAATCACCACCACCTGGGCCCTAGCCAGATCATACGTCATTGCGTTACTCTGCAAATGTCCATGGAAAGTTACTGTGTGCCAGGTATTGTTCTGGATTCTGAGACTTTCCTGGGTCTCCTTCTTGGAAAGGAGATATTTCTGGGTGCAAGTTCCATCCTTGTAGACCTTCCAATTAGGGTTTCAGTGATCGGTCAGGGATCATTGGACAAGTGAGGAAAGTCTTTACACGGAAGAGATTAAAAAATAAAAACAAACAAAACTAAGAGGAAATCAGAGGAAACAGAAACAATGCAGGGAGGAGAGAATACTTCAAAGAAGCCGTAATGAGATCTGCAGAGTTGAGCAGCTTTTCATCCATGAAACAATAACAGGAGGCTGTAAGACAATCACAGATCTTTAAGGAGCTCTTGGGAATTAGAAATTTAATGGCAGACATAAAAAAGGGATATATGGGTGAGAGGATAAAATGAAGAGATTTCCCAGAAAGTACTTCTGTTTTTTTTTTTTGTTTTTTTTTTTTTGGTGTGGTATTGAGGATTGAACCCAGGGCCTCATACATGCCATGCAAATGCTCTGCCACTATGACTAAGCTCTGTCCCCAACCCTTTTTAGAATATTATTTTGAGACAGGGTCTTGCTGAGGAAAACAAAACAAAACAAAACTGAATTGCCTAGGCTGGCCTTGAATTTGTGATCCTTCTGTTTCAGCCTCCTGAGTAGCTGGGATTACACTCATGCACCACCATGCACAGTTGGAAGTAGAACATTTTTAAAAGGAGATAGAAAAATGCAATTGAAAAGAAAGGAATTCAGTCCATAAGAGTTTCCTTCCAATTAATAGGTATTACAGAAGAGAGGAATGGAAATTTTATTTTTGAAATCTGTAGAAAACTGTTCAGAACTAACCAGCTGAGCTTCCAGATTGAGAAAACCCATTGAAAGTCCAGTAAAATGGATAGAAAATGAGTACCACCAAGAGATAATCAAGTTTTATTACAAAAAGAAAAGAATTTTACAAGGGTCAAAGAGGAGATCCTAAAAACCTCCAGAGAAGGGGAAATACATTCAAAGCATCAGGACTTAGAATGACACCTGCCATCTGAACAACATTAAATCTTGAAGAGCAATACTTCCCAAATTCAAAGGGAAAGGGATCCCCAGTGTAGAATTCATACCCCACACAGACTGTTAACCATGGAGGATCTCAAAAATTACCTCACATGTGGTTTTCTCAGGACCTTCTTTTCTGGAAGATGTGTTTTTTGGAAAGTGAAGGAAGACATGAGGTTTAGAAGACAGGGGATGCCACATGAGGAAGAGGCAAAATAACTCCCTGGTATGATACAGAAAGGACATCCCATCAGAGTGCCTGGCAGACAGCCTCAGGGGCAGCAGATCCAGGGTGGAACTGGAGGACGAGAGGTGAACCACAGGACAGGATGCATTTGGCATTTAGAAATAAATGCGAAAACTTGAAAAATGATTGTCTCTGGGGCATAGACGTTGAGGTTGGTGAGGGGTGGGGTGACTGCTGTCCCTACTCACAAGTCTTATAGAAATGTTTCACTTTTAAAAGTGTATACGTGTGTGTGTGTGTGTTGTGTGTACTTTCGATACACATATAAGAGGGAAAGAAGAAAAGGTCAGACTAGGAATTGGATTTCACCTTGAGAGCAAGAATCAGGAAGAGATTCCCAAGCAGCTCCCTGGAGTACCCACTTTCTAGAAGGCAGAGCACAGGTGCCCGGGTGATGCCCTGGGAAACAGAGCCTTGAAGAAAACAAGTGAGCAACATGGCCACAGAGAATAGACACCTGGAGGTCCCAGGGGACAGGGTGGAGTGGGGTCCCTTCAAGGAAATAATTCCCAAGTGTGACCTGCTGGAGCACAGAGAATCAGCAGGAACAGGCTGAAGGGAAGCTCTACACCATGCCAGGCATGGCAGAGGATAACTTATGGAAGTGAGAAGGCAAACTGAAATGCAGTGGTTAGCAATTCTGCAGCTTTGCACCTTCTTCCTTTCACCCTGATGAGGGCAGGCTGAACACACCTCTGGACAGTTATGTCCAGCAGGACTGCCTCAAAGCATAAGGCTGAGAGTGAGTGGATGAGCCTCAGTCCTCAGTCCATGTTGGTTTTCTCAGTCACTTTCTCTTCTATGTCCTATTTCTATTTCTTCTGGTTGTGGCCCATCTGAGAACTCTTCTTTCTGCAGAACCTGACACAGGCCTTCTTCCCCAAACCTCCTGCTGCCGTCCTGGAATCCCCCAGCTTCCCTAGTTTGACTGGAGAGTCTGAAAGCCTTGCATCTTTATCTGTCTGTCTAATCTATCTAGTACTGTGAATTGAACCCAGGTGCTTAACCGCTGAGTGACATCCCAGTCTTTCTATTTTGAGACAAGGTCTTGCCAAGTTGCTGGGGCTGGCTTTGAACCTGTAATCCTTCTGCCTCAGCCTCCCAAATTGCTGGATTTTAGGCATGCACCACTGTGCTCAGCTATATTTTAAAAATTTTAACTATATTTTTAAAATTCATCTGCAATGTGAATTTACACTTGCAAAAACACCCATACTGCTATATTTTGTGTATTTTAAGATACTTCTATATTAGAGTTTATACTATCCCCTTCTATCAAACTCAGCTTGACCTATTTTTATGAAAAGCATTTATTGTTTACATTCAAAAAAATCTTTTCTCCCAGAATGACAGCTGAAGTTACCTCCTTAATTCCCTTCATCTCAGGAGACAAAATTGATTTCATTTTACTCCTAGCATTTATAAACTCTAGTAGAGAGAAGCTACATGATAGAAAATGCCATTATCTTTCCAAACATACTTCATCTTTAAAAGATCTTTTCACCAGTGGATACTTTCTCTAATCAAAACATTTTGTGAATCAGTGGCGGGGCTGTTGTCCAAGCAGGATGTTCAGTAGTTTGGGGCAAAGATCTTTCCCAAATGAGATTGTGACCTCTTGTTGGATATAAACACAGCTCCCTCCCGTAGGGAACACAGCTTTGCTCGGCCTCAGATTTGCTGGTCTGCTAGAAACGAGGGGTAAGGACAGGTGCCTGGGCTGCCAATCTCCTCACGCCCCTCTTGTGCTTCATCAGCACTCTCACAAAAGGCGCTCGAAAGGACTGTGGCTCAGGAACCCCTCAGGGCTCCTCCCGGTGCGCGCCCCCTCCCTGCCCATCACACACACACAGGGCGCCTCCTTCCGTCCAGCTCCAAATCACTCCTCCCGAGGAACACAAACCATCCCTAAACACGCGAATCCCAGGTGGAAAGGAAACCCTCCAGCGATCTGGGAGAAGAGTACGGCAGACGGTGAGGTGGCTGCTGGGTTTTGTGCATCCTGTGCCTGAATTCCCAGGCTGAGGGATTCAGCCTCCATCTGCACCGCAGCCCGGATCAGATCGGGAAGCGGGAGGTTTTTCTAGGCAGATTCCTACCTCCAGTTTTGAAGTCACCTTTGCAGGCTCCTCTCCGACCTCTGCGCGCAGCTTCCTTGGAGACTGTGTCCGGAGCAGCTGGCCTCGCGTAATCCGCTCGGGCCGGGTTTAGCAACCCCAGGGCCGGGTCGTTAGCCTAATCACCTGCTGGCAGTCCGGCGGGGCGCGCGAGAGGCCGGGCAGGGCTGGTTCCCGCCCCGGCCGCCGCCCTCCCGAGGTCCGGACCGCCGCGGGCAGTCCTGGAGCAGGATCCTTGCAGGACTTCCCGGCCGCTCCCCTCGGCTGGCTTCAGATCTGTGGGAGGACCCCCTCCCTGCTCGGGCCCTGGTTGAGGAGGTTATGAAAAGACTGTAATGTAATCCTAACGCGGCTCGTCACTCCCGGGCTCACTTGTCAAAACTCCACAGCATTCCAGAATCCCTTCCCCGGTCACTCCCCTCCTCTCGCAGGGAAAAGGAAACCGCCCCGAGGAGGATTGCAAGGAGTTGGGGTTTCTTATTCAGACACTTTTGTTTATGTCAAGTGCTCAGGAGCTTCCTGCTGTAAACTGGGCGCAGGATTGAAGGAGAAAACGCCCTCCCCGTGCCCTGGTACCCTCACCCAGCTCCGAAGTTCCCTCAGAGCCACCCTAAGAGGCTCCACCTCCCTAACATCATTCATTTCATAACCACTCGGTTTTATAATCAGCAGAAGCATGGGTTCTTATGGGGAGGGGGTTACTAAAATCACAACTAGCACACAGGGCAGGATGTCAGTGAACTTTCCAGAAATCACCAGTCAGATCCCTTATGCTGGAGTAACCAAATTTACCACCCCTGAATTACAATTGCCCGTGACTGCACAACTCAAGCATTTCCTTTATACCTTCTCCTGCTCGCCTGCCCCCTCCCACCTTCAGCGGGTTCAGTCAGCAAGTCAACCCCTGGAGAGGCCCGAACAGGCTTGGGCTGCACAACCATCTCTCCAGCTGCAAACTGATGAGGAAGCCTGACCCACGAGGCCCAATTGTTTACATCACACCCACTGAGGGCTTCCTGTCTTAAATTAATGGTAATACAAATAAGACAGGAAAAGAGTGTTTGCTTTTCTTAAAGTGGGAGAGGGGCATGGGCAGGGGGAGACACCCCACACTATTTCATTGCTTTTCAAAACTTCGATTGTATTTTATTCCATTTTTCCACTTCTAACACTTGTTGAAAAGTAAAAGCACCGCTGTGCCAAACCTCAAACCATTGAGGAACTTCTGCTCAAAACACATTTTCACCTGGCTTTGGAGGACTCCAAGTTGGAGCTCCCAGGGGAAGCTAGCTCCAGGTATGGAGATCACCTGGGTTAAATGGCACAAGTAAACTCCCTCCAGCCCTTGATTCCCTCCTGGGACTTGCACAGACAGGTCCACAGCCTGCCCTGTCTTTGGGTTTGCACCAGAATCTTGCCCTAGTTCCACCCTGCCACTGTGTCTCTAAGCTATTGCTCTTTTCCTAGGCATCTAGCAGCTCCTAAAAGTAAATGAACTTTGCAATGGACAGATCTGGTGGAATTCAAAGCAATTGATTAAAATGGAGGAGGCCAAACAAGGCTTCAATTCCCAGTACCATTATTGCCACTGGAAAGGGTAATTAGAGCCTAGGAGGGGCCAGCCCATGTCAAGCCCGGGCTGGAAATCTGCCCATTCTGAGAAGCATCCCAAGAGCACACGGTAAATAATCCTCATAATTACCAGTCCTGGAATTACCTCCAGTTGCTTCATCAGGCCAGTGCAAGAGGAAACCGGAAATAGGCAGGAATGCCAGGCTATGGCATTCCTCCTGTAGGAGTACTGGAAGGAAACAAAACCTCAAGATAAAGTCTGTCTCAAGGAGGTGTGTGTACTGCAACCAACACCACTCGTGGAATTGAGGAGCACACTACGCGTGCCCAGGGAGACAAGCTTTGCAAGTGACTCCTCAAAAGACTGCAATTCCTGGGTCAAGGCAAGTTAGGCTGAGGATTTCAGAAAAAGCCAAGTGTATCAGAGCGCCAATACAAATCAATACAATAATACAATACAATACAAAGCCAATACAATATCTGGCTTACAGATATTAAAATGAATGCTAGCTCCTCCTCCCTCCCCTTTTCCGGCTTTTCTGCCATAGGGTGGAAGTCCTAGCAGATTCATGAGCATCCTTCTATGTGACAACTCAGTATCTGATACATTTTATGGGAACCAAGTTCAAACAGAATAATTGTTTAATAATTCCAGAAGTGCTCCTTTTCTTCCTTTCTGAGTGCCTTTTTCACTGACAATTTCCTAATGCTTTTGCTTCTTTACTGTTTCAATCCAGTATGTAATTTATGATGTGTAAATCAGTGCCATTTAAAGTAAACCTAGGGCTTTAAGTATAATGCAAATAAATACCCTGCTCCCCCTCCCCATCTTCATTGCTTAATATGTTTAGTGCGTAGATTGCTGGGAATTAAAAATTTGACCACATCTGCACAATATCTTAGCTTCAGGAAGGCTTTAGAAAGCATATGCCATTCTCATCAGCAGGTCAGAAAGATAGGATCGGGTCTGTCTTTTCCCTACCCAGACTTCACTGCTGCCTGGAAAAGAAATCAATGGCTCAGTAAACAAAGTAGTGCTTAAAATGTACTCTAAGATTTCATCCTGGGTCTGGTTTAAATAATGCTTGAAATTGCTCTGTGCACACCCAGAGTCCACGAATAACAGGAATTTGGGTTGGAACTGCTAATATGTTAGGAGAATCCAAAGTAGCTTCAATGCATTAAGGAATGGTTCATTAAAAACAGTTTAGAATTCAGCATGATGGCTGATTATAAAGTAGTGTCCTCGGGGATGATAATCAGCAGGATGGACCCAAATGAGGCTTAATGTCTACATTCAAGAAAAATTGACAAAGTGGTGAGGATCGTGGCAGACCCTGCATGTAATGGGAGTCTGCACGCTGTATTGATAAGAAACAGGCAACCCAACACTGGGGTGTTCACATTGGTGACATGTGAGGAAGTGCCCCACCACTTCCTACCCTGTCATAAGGAATTTGGTAGCAGACAGAATTTTAGGAGGAGGTATGTCCCTTCTGAGGTTCCTTATTTTAAGGAAGATGTGGAGACACTGGAAAGGTTCCAGAGGAGAACCTAAATGATTAAAGAGACAGAGAAAAGAATCTATGAGGGAAGGTTAGAGGACTTGGAGTTGTTTAGTCTGGAGAGGAAAAGTACCTAAAGGCAAACTCAAGTCTTCTATTTGAAGGGTTATTATAAAGAGGATACCGACCAGCTGTTCTTCATCTCTCCAGAGGACAGAGGAGGTAAAGAGACTCATATACCACTTTAAATCTGGGTCAGATTTTTCTTGCTTGTCCTAATGGAACCTGACTTGACATCAGAACAGTCTTGGTTGCCTTCACTTAGGTGCCATCGGAATCTTGCCTGTTTAGGCAGAGGCTACGCTAAAGAAAAACATCCATCCCCTTCTGGAACAACAGTCATTCCATCAAGTTAGGAGCAAAGACCCCGAGCCTCTGTGTTCCTAACTTACCGACAAGGTGCCCTGAGAATGTAATGACCCCCCAAACTAGGCCTTTGTCTAATAAGAATGGGTACCTCTAAGAATATGTCCAACTTCAGATACTGGATGGATGGTAGGAATATTTCATAGATTCACTCCCATATTATTTCAGTGGACAGGAAGTATTGCTTTTTGTGTGGGCAAAGAAATAGAGTTGATGATGATAATGATAATAATAGCTATGAATGATTAAGCTCTTACTATAATTATGTTGGGCGCAGTGCCCAATCTATTTTATGTAGACTACCTATCTCATTTATTTTTTTGCAGTAGCCCTGTGAAGTGGAAATAATTATTAGCTTTATTCTAACACAAAGAAACTGAGTCACAGAGAGGTTAAGTAACACAGCTGGTAAAATGTTGGGAGTCCCGATTCAAACCCATTTAGTCTGACTCAAAAGGGTGTGCTTAATTAAAACACTGCCTCCCATCGTTAAGGGTTTTAGTTATTCAGAGGGAGGAAACATGGGGGTAAAAATTCGTGCTTCTTGGCCCAAATGGACTAAAAGTCAAGTCTTCCACATGTTTACCTTGCCTGAGGAACAAAATCATTTTTTCCCAGTATAACAGAAGAAGAGAAGGATGGAATTGACCTTCTGATTGAGAGGGTGTGTGGCTGTCTTCCACAGGACTGAGAAATCCAAATGAGAGTCACGTCTATTTTAGCAAAATTAAAAAATTAAAATTTAGTAAAATATACAAAAATTTATTCATTAATAATCTTACCTTGCGCACTGTGGTTCCATGACTGTGGAATTTATTAATACAAGTGCTTAAAGCAAACTGAGCAGAACTGAAATTCTCCAACATGCTGGTGGCCAAGGCCCTGGTCAGTCATTTCCATGGGCCTCGATGGGTGTCCCCTAAGAGTCTTAAAATTCAACTATTTCTTTTGATTTAGCTCCATGAGAAAGCATATGGATGTGTCACATATTTTCTCAATGTCAACCACTTTTAGGTCAAGACAAGATTTTTAATGAGGTTTATTGAGTACTGTAATTTATCAACAGTAGATGATTCATGAGTGAGACAGACATCAAAATGATTTCTAGAAGGGCAAATGAACCACACGCAAACAAAAAATAAAAAGCCTTGATCTAAATTACTCTGAAGGATAGATATTTTCCCATTAAGACAATTTATCCTGAGTCCATAAACAGAGGGGCATAATTATACAAGTGTTTGCTAACAGATCTGTACCTTATATAGCTATAAAAAGCTGGAGAGAGCAAGAAAGCGGAAATTCCCAGGAGAAGATCCCCAACCACATCCAGGCCATTGGATCTCTGTACATACAAAGCGCAGCAGTGACATCAAGCAAAGCCTGAAAAGAAACCTCAGTATTTTGACACAATCCACGTAAATAAGTTCAAATTGTCCTGAAACTAAACAAGGACATTTCTACCCAATAAACTTTCAGTGAACACACAGACAGAGTGGTGGCTTATTGGCATTCCAGATGTACTTAATAGAAACATGATGCCCAGAATCTAAAAGGTCTTTGGTAAAGTTGGTTGAATGGCCGGATGAGTGTACAGATGTCTCAGCAGATGCTGGCCGCCTCTTTGAATCTATGTTGGGAAGATGTCATCAATGCTGCAAAACCCAAGGCCCCAACAGGGGCTGAGCAGTTTGACACTGGTACCCTGGAAACAGTGCATGGAACCAGAGGTTGGTTTCAAACCTAAAGATACCAACTGTGTTCTTGCCATAATACAGGAAGCAGTTACAGGCTTTTACGCAAAAGTCACTATTATTTATAGTATAGATTCTAAATGCTGAAGTCCAACAGAATCAAGTACAAAATAGTTAACATATACTGACCACTTGCTGGAAGCCAAATCCTGCCATAGGCTCTTTGCATTTTAATTTTTGGGGTATGGGGTACCAGGGATTGAACTCAGGGGCACTTGACCATTGAGTCACAGCCCTAGCCCTATTTTTTGTATTTTATTTAGAGACAGGGTTTCAGTTGCTTAGCATCTTGCTTTTGCTGAGAGTGGCTTTGAACTCGCAATCCTCCTGCCTCAGCCTCCCAAGCTGCTGGAATTACAGGTGTGTGCCACCAAGCCTGGCACATTTTAATTTTTATTTAATTTTATTTGTGGTACTGGGGATTGAACCCAAAGACACACTACCACTGAGCAACATCCCTCACCCTTTATATTTTGTATTTTGAGACAGGGTCTCACTAAGTTGCTGAGGCTGGCCTGGAACTTGGGATCCTCTTACCTCTGCCTTTCAAGTAGCTGCAATTAGAGGTGTGTGCCACATTGAGTATCCAGTCCTCAATATATCCTTATTAGAATCTTAGTATATGTTAGTCAGATTTTTGCCACTATGACAAAATACTTGAGAGAATGAATTATAAAGAGAAAAGGTTTATTTTGACTCGTAGTTTTAGAGGATAGGATTCAGTCCATGACTGAGGGGACCCATTGCTTTTAGGATTTTGGTGGGGGTGTGTGGTGGAGCAAACTACTCACCTTTTAGACAGGAAGGAAAAGAGAGGAACAGGATGGAGTCTCACAACCCCCTTTGGGGGCACATTCCCATTGACCTAAGTACTTTTCACATAGCCCTTCCTCCTATAGGTCCACAATGTATCTGGATAGCACTACCCTGGGGACTAAGCTTTTAACGCATGGACCTTTGCGATCCCACTCAACATCCAGACTGTAGCAGAGTATGTATTATCACCAACCTTTTTCAGGCAGTGAACCTGGGCCACAGGATTACCTAATAAGCTCATGACCACACAACCAGTAAAGAGAAGAGCTGGAACTCTTTCATTTGGAGCCAGCATTTCCTCTTAACTGCTACCCAAGGCTTCCCATCCGACTCTTACCTCTCCACTCTCCCTGGAAATGTGTGGACCCGTAAACATGCAACTGATGCTCTGATCTCTGCAGGACCTGCTCCCAAGCTCCCAGGCCTCCCACTGTTACCTCTCTCCTTGAGTGCTCCCATCACTTATTCTCAGCGAGCAACTTCCATGGCTCACACCACATGTCTCCCCCAGCTCTGAAGTTCCCTTGGGAATATGTGCTGAATGTCAGTCTGGAGAAAAACTTGGGTTTAAAGTTCAAATCCTACAATGACTACCCATAGGCCTCAGGGTGAGATGTCTAATATTTCCTGTTCTCATATTCAAACCACCTTCCTTAAGGGCTTTACAAAGAGGGGAGATTAAATGAAAAAATGTTCAGGAAGTATCCAGTGCCTGACACCATAAGCCAGCGCTTCTCAATCAGGGGCCATTTGTGGTCCACCCCCCACCCCATCAGGGACATTTGACAATATCAGGCTAATATTTTTGATAGTCATAACTGCAGAGAGGGGTACTTATCAGCTTCTAGTGGGTAGGGGCCTGAAATGCAGCTCAGAATCCTACACATCACAGGACAGCCTCCCAAAAAAAGAATTATCCAGTTCAAAATATAAATATGCTGAGGTGGAGAAACTGTGCTATAAGCTCTTAAAAATCTATTAAAAATGTACATCCCCATCCTCTTCCTCTTTTCTTATAACACCAAGCTTCTAGAGGGAATTCAGTAAATACTGGTTGAGTAAGCATGCATGAATGGGCTGAATGATTGCCAGTCCTAGGATCTTTTGCAAGAAACACTTAAATTGAGAGAGGTCTTGTCATGGCAGGGCTTTGGGTGGGAGTTAATTCATCCACAACCAGAACCTTCCAATAGCTGTGTCCAGTGAAAGGAATTCTGAAACGAACCCAATCTCACACTGGGAGCCTGAGCCCAGTACAAGAATGTCACAGTTGATCTTAGGAGAACTGATGCACTTGGACAAGGGTCAGCTCCTCCTCATTGGTGGCATCTGCAGTGACTTGCTCTTATGCTGTGAAAGCTTTCCCAGCTGATTCTCATCCCACTTCAAAGAATAAATACAGCAAAAGAGCCAGAAGGTCATGGAGGGATTCGTTCAGTCTCTCCATCCTCATCCACCACCCACTCCAGCCACAACCACACAACCTGGAGCCTGGATCAGCCTTGAGTCACGGAACTCTCATGCTGCTGATGGGAAAACATGGTGGAAGCAGAAAGGATGTTCAGTCATGACTTGTAGATTTCAACAGGGTTAGTGAAATGGGTTCAAAGAACTGGAAACTTAAGAATAAAGGCCAACATTCCTAGATACAGCAAAAACCACACTACACAAACCAGAAGACTAAAGGGGTGTGTTGTGGGGGGCGGAATTCCTTGCATCCCCCAATCTCCAGATTTGAAGACCACATCTTCTAGATGGTCAAGGTCTATTTTTTTGTAAGATAACTTAAAACTTGCATCTCCAGTCATTCTTAAGCCACTCTGGGAGATGTTCAACTGCCTGTCCAGAGCTGTGCAGAGCAAGATAAGTTCTTTCTTCACTGGGGCCTCTGCACACACTGGGCTGGGGCTGTCCTTCCCGCTCTCACCACCCTCCCATGCCCAAGTCCTACTCACCTCTCAGGACCTCAGCATAGACATTGCCTCCTTCAGGGGTCCCATCCTGACCTTTCCCTTGAATATATTCGTGGCTCTTCTTCAGGCCCCATAGCACCCTCACTGCCTGTTTACCTGTTTGCTAGCCCTTGGAGGTTGTCAGCTCTTCTAGGGGAACGTCATGTGACCTTGCTTACTTTTTTATTCTCAGGGCCTAGCACTGTGACTGGCACATACAGGTGCCACGGGATGAATGAGAATAAGGAGACTTCCAGGTGCATTCATTCCTGCAACTGCTTATTGAGTGCCTACTGTGAACAGGTACAGGGTAGGCACCGGAAGAACAACTATTCCTACCCTAATATTAACGATGATGGTGATTAAAAGATTACTGGACATTTACTGGTACTGGCCATCATGTTGAAATTTTCTCTTGTAATCCTTCCCCCAAAACCCATATGGCAGGTACTGTTATTCGCACTGTACCCATGAAGAAAGTCATTCCCAAGGACCTTAATATAAATGAATCTCTAACATTTCAGTTCTCAGAGCTCTACATACACCGGTTTCATTCACGCCAGCTAAGAAAAGGTTACCTAGGAATTCACTCCTGTGCTTTGCTGGTGGCTGTCACCTTGCCTGGAGTGTCCCTACTCACTCTTCATCTTGTTTGAAAGTTACTTTTAAATATTTTGATGCACACTGTGTGATGTCAAGCGATGTCAACCACGCTCCATGCTTGAGAGACTGAGCTAGTGTATGACGGACATTTATCAGGAGTCTACAGTTGCAGCAAATACTTGAAATACCATTATCTAAATCTGCAGCAGGTTCTGTAGTTAACAAAAAGGAAGTTAGAAACAAATTTTTCTCGTTTGTGGAATGGGAGATTTTCAAGGTAAGTTGGTTAGGAAAGTTTGGACAAACACCCCTCTCCTTGCCTGCTGGGCTG